>JAGFNQ010003972.1:613826-648325 GCA_024364735.1 Boesenbergia rotunda | reverse complement strand
TTGAACTTGATGAAGTTCAAGAAACTCCAATAGACATTACAGAGACACCGAGTCTAGGCCCACAACCGATAATTCATAATGATGAGCTATCAGTTGAACCTAAAACTACACCACCTCTTCGTAGGTCTGATAGGACACGCAACATTCCAGAGAGATACGGATTTCTCGTAAGTGAATCGAACGACGTGTTGCTCATTGGCGATGACGAACCTATCAGTTATGAAGATGTTCTGAAAAGTTCAGAAAGGGACAAATGGCTTGAAGCCATGAAGTCGGAAATGGATTCCATGTACGAAAATCAAGTATGGGACTTGGTTAACCCACCTGAAGGGATTAAGCCCATAGGGTGCAAGTGGGTTTTCAAGAAGAAAACCGACATGGAAGGTAATGTTGTTACCTTTAAGGCTAGATTAGTGGCAAAAGGATATCGTCTGAAACAAGGAATTGATTATGACGAAACCTATTCGCTAGTAGCTATGCTTAAATCCATTCGGATGCTCCTAGCCATAGCAGCTCATTATGATTATGAGATATGACAAATGGATGTGAAAACAGCTTTTCTTAACGGAAACCTACTTGAGGATGTATACATGATACAGCCTGAAGGTTTCACATCGGTTGATAAAACCAAGGTATGCAAGCTTCGACGATCCATATATGGACTGAAGCAAGCATCTAGGAGCTGGAACATCCGTTTTGATGAGACAATCAAAAAGTTTGATTTCTCACAAAATCCTGACGAACCCTGTGTGTATAAGAAGGTTAGTGGGAGTGCAGTCGTATTCCTAGTATTATATGTCGACGACATCTTACTTATAGGAAACGATATTTCAGTCTTACAGACAGTTAAAATTTGGTTATCCAAAACTTTCTCCATGAAAGACCTGGGAGAAGCAACCTATATCCTTGGGATTAGAATCTATAGAGATAGATCAAAACGGTTGCTTGGTCTTTCGCAGTCTACATATATAGACCGAGTGCTAAAAAGGTTTAGCATGTCGGAATCCAAGAAAGGTTACCTTCCCATTAGGCATGGGATCAACCTTTCAAAGTCTATGTGTCCGCGCACAGAAGACGAGAGGATTTGCATGAATAAGATTCCCTATGCATCCGCGATAGGATCTATCATGTATGCTATGTTATGTACTAGGCCTGATGTATCGTATGCTTTGAGCGTCACAAGCAGATACCAGTCGGATCCAGGAATGGATCACTGGGCGGCTGTTAAAACAATCCTTAAGTACTTAAGAAGAACTAAGGATGTGTTCCTAATATATGGAGAAGGAGATATGGTAATACGTGGGTATACAGATGCCAGTTTCCAGACAGATAAGGATGACTCCAAATCACAGTCTGGATACGTATTTACTTTGAATGGAGGCGCAGTAAGTTGGAAAAGTTCCAAACAAGACACCGTAGCGGATTCTACCACGGAAGCGGAATATATCGCAGTTTCGGAAGCAGCAAAGGAAGCAGTTTGGATCAAGAAGTTTGTCTCCGAACTTGGCGTGGTTCCAACCATTGGTGATGCAGTGCCGGTTTACTGCGACAACAATGGAGCTATTGCACAAGCAAAGGAACCAAGGTCTCATCAGCGATCCAAACACGTGCTTCGCCGCTATCATCTGATCAGAGAGATTATAAGTAGGAATGACATACAAATTGAGAGAGTTCCCACTGAAAGGAATATAGCGGATCCTTTAACTAAGGCCTTGCCTCAAAGCAAGTTTGAGGGTCATGTTAGAGCCTGTGGTATTGGATACCGTAGCGATTGGCATTAGGCCAAGTGGGAGTTTGTTAGTGATATGAGAGAAGTGTCCTAAGGCAATCGCCTTATGATTGTAAACATTTATTTCAATAAATGATAATTCACTATTTGAGTATACATGTTTGTGTATTTGATTGGGATCTTAAACTCATCTACTGAATGTCCGCCATACAGTTCACAGCATAAGAGAATTTGTGATGGGATCACAACTAGTGATTATCTCTAAATGTGCAAATGTGAAGTGTTGGAAATATCCCTAGTCGATGAATTGATAAATACGGACATTATCAGTTCTGTTGAGACTAGCATGGGTTATTCTCTATTCAGCTGATTCTCACTGGCTGGTGACATTGGGATGTCCGGAGATAAACATGGATGCTAGTTAAGGGAACTAGTTCATTGGAGTGACTAGCTGTAAGACTTCATATGGGAATCTACATGTAGATATGTCAATAAAGATCTTACTGCGGCTTAAGTGCGATGTTCCTTTGACTTGCGGTGTTCAAGTCATCTTGGTCATAGAGACTTATACTTTGACATCTTAAGCAAGCATCTCCAAGGAGGTGTGGACCCAGGATGATCGGGTATAAGCCGAAGTGCCCGAAGATGTTTGAACAGCCTATAAAGGATTCACCACTCCTTGCGAGGAGATGTATACCCAGGCCTATCGTCGGATTGTTACTCAAAGCCTCTGGCCAGAGCATATCATGTTTAGAGTGAGAGTCTCTAAAATACATGAGAATAATTAGAAATCCAAAGGACGAGTAAGACATTACTTGGGCTAGGCGTGACGTAGTCAGCCTAGTGGGGACTGACACCATTGACCGTGTCCTGAACCAAGTGGGTATAAGGTGGTGAAGGGAATGGGGCACGATTCATTAGAGCTGCTGAAGGGTTTCAGAATAATTTCTTCTGAGGTCAAACCGTTGATCTTTCGATTAATTGGGGATCATGATGTACTACTAGGTGCCACTCATGATCGTTCTATAATTAGTTAATTATAGACGGCCAACATAAATCGAAAGCCTATTTAGTCACACGCACTACGAGTAATCCGAGGGATTTAAAATGAGTTGAAAATTGGATTTTCCGATCAAGAGAAATAAGTTGAATCTGAGTTAGTCAGAGGCGCAATGGAAGCTAAAAATGGCTAAGTCTTTTGAAGGCTTTTCGGGCGAATTAAATGAGTTTGATTCGCGGCGGTTTGGGTTGGTTTTGGCCGGCCAAAGAGGGTGCCAAAACCCCTTTGGTGGCCGGCCACAATAAGAGGAGAAAACCAATTAATTTTGGTTTAATTAATAAGATAAATCCAGCGTGATTTATTTTATAAATTATGGATAAATAAATTTGTATAAAGAAATTTATATAAATAAATTTATAGAAATTTATTCTTTTATGGAAGATTAAAATAATCCATGAATTGGGTTTATTTTAATTTTATAAAATCAATTATGAATTGATTTTTCCATAATAAGAAAGTTTATAAATTTCTTATAAAATTTATTCTATAATTTAAAGAGAAGAGGAATTTGTTTTATTATAAATTAGTTATAATAAAACTTGGTTTAAACGGAATAATTCATAAGAATTTATAGGATAAATTTCTTATGATAATTAATTAGTTTTATTATAAAGTTAGTTATAATAAAATTCATAAGAGAATTTATAGCATAAATTTTCTTATGATAATTAATTTGTTTTATTATAAATTAGTTATAATAAGACTAGGATTAAACGAAATAAGCAATAAGAAAATTTATAAGATAAATTTCTTATAACTAATTCCGTTAATTCCGTTAATTCGGTTTAGAGGGAGACTTAGCAAACGAGTTGCTACTATATAAAGGAACCAAAGGCTAGCCCTTATTCCTAATTAAGAGATTAATTATTCTCTCCCTCTCTCTCTCTTAATTCTTCTCCTCTCCCTCTCCCTTTCTTGCCTAGGGCCGGCGCCCACCCTAGTGGTTTAGGGCCGGCGCACCAAACAACTTCCCCCTTTGAAGTTGGCGTGAGCAATCAAGAAGGAGAACCCGAACAAGAAGAAGAAGAAGCGGATAGCGACTCCTCTCTTCTCGAAATTCGATTCCGTTACTTCATTGGTTAGTTTTCTAATTTCTCTCTTGTTCTTCTAGTTGTGCCTTCCGAGAATCTAGTAGTTCTCATCGGCACAAAACTCGTGACTTTGCGAAGTCATCCCGAAGAGAACTCGGCGTGGACGCGAATAGAGGCGAAGCTTCCAAGGGACGCTACGGTTGGATCTCGTCCCTTTTCTTCGAGTTACGAAAGGTACAAAGTAAATTAGTTTACTTTTCCGCAAAGTTTTATTTTAAGATTATGTCAACACACCATAAGGTTGCATGCTAGATACAAAGTTAAAATAATTTAGGAAATTATTTTATGCAAATTCTTCCGCTGCACGTAAAAATTTTGAATTTTACGAACTCGTATCCTTGTCGACATGCACCCGGTCCCAACACATATTGACTTGGCTGGACGACTTTGGTCCGGTGAAGGGTGGCATGGAGACAAGCTGAAGGCTTATGTGCGCACCCGAGGGACAATGGATAGCAGGGATGATGAGCTGATGGGTGAGGACTTCAAGGCATGTGTGAAGGATGGCATGGAGGCAAGCTGGAGGCTTGCGTACATCCGAGGGACAGGAGCCAAAGATGAAGAGGGCGCGAAGGCAATAGTCGATGCTGCTGGTGATGAGTCAGTTGAGTCGTGAGGGTACGAGTCCTGAGTGATTGTACTCGGGAAATCCTAGGATTCGAGTGTTGAGAGAAGTGTACTCTGGAAGGGAAACCTTAGGTGTGTGAGTGGACCAGACTGATAAAATTCACAGAAGGCAGTCAACTCTGGACCAGTCGACTGCTCTGAGAGCTACCGACTGGTAGCGGCTGGTGTGTTGGCTGAAAATTCGAACGTTGGGGTTGCAACGGTCAATTTTCAGTGTGACCAATCGACTGCCCAAGGAGCAGTCGACTGGTGGCGAGGGTTTCAACCCTTAGTTCTATTTAAGAGGCTTCGTGTTGGCTGAGACGCTTGACAAATTTGTTTTTGGTTAAAGGTCAAATAGTAGACTAAGAGCTCAGATATTGTCGAGGTGTTGTGGCGAGGTTTCTCCACCCACAAGGAGCGACAAGGGCTAGCCGGAGGGTATCCGGGGAGTGATCCACCGAAGGATTCTTGGATTAGTCATCTCTTGGAGGTGGATACCAAGTAAACGAAGGTGTTAGCATTGGTTCTTTTGTTTTCCATTATATTTTTGTATTGTGCTAACCCTCTTGTAGAGAAAGAACGAGAAAATTGCTATTCAACCCCCTCTAGCAACCATCAACGATCTAACAATTAGTGGAGCGTGTTATTATTAACAGGTCGGGTTGAGGATCCGTTAGGAGACCAAAACCAACTTCTCCTCATGGTCCCTATTGTAGCCTATATATATCTCATAAGCCATCATGAACCAAAAACCTAAGCCTTGATTTTTCCTCTCTCTCTCTCTCTCTCTCCTAGGGTTGGGGCCCTGGCTACACAAGGGAAGGAGGTGCAAGGAAGCAAGAAGCAAGGAGAAGGTGTTGTTATCTTCTTTCTTTCTCTTCTTCCCTTCTCTCACTCTTTGTGCGTGCGACATCAACTGTTAGGATGTATACTAAATGCCTTGCTTTTATATAGACATCTACATTTTGAAATGAGAATCACATGATCACTGTTTGCATATTTATATTTATTATTTATGTGCATATTGTCTAATACTATACATTGTAGATAACATGATGTGTGGTGTCACACAGAAGAACATGTTATCAGTCCCTTGTAGAGTATAAGTAGAGGCTCACAACCTAGATGATTTTGGGCAAACCATTGGTATGGTTGTAGTGTAATTTGGTATTGGTTTATCTTGACCATAGAATTTCACTAGTACACTTTTTGTGTATTGAGCAAGTCCGATATAGAGGTGATTTAGTTTATACTGACTATATATTTGAATCAGACCTCAGATATTATGGAGTACATGCTCTTAATCCCGATATAATAACGGACACATTTACTTAATATTTATTTGTTTGATTTACCAGTGGGCGAGATTTATTGGTTAAATTGATAGGCCCGGTAAGTTGGGAAATAATATTATTTATATGGTGTGCAATTGATTATAGAAGGAAACCATGTTCTAATGCATCAGGTTGATGATGTCCCCTTGAGGAGCTCATAAAGTTCATCATGTTAAATCCTGCAGGTGGACTTGGTCCGACATGATGATAAGGTTGAGTGGTACTACTCATGGAGTTAGATATTAATTAATTAAATTGTCAGTAATTTAATTAATTAATGGGCATTCGATATCTTAAATATGGGGAGAATTTTTTACTCATAATATGTGGAGCCCATATTTAAATATGAGGGTTGGTGAGGTAGATCAATGGTGATCCTCTAGTGGAATGGATCATCATTAATGGATCGGGCTTTGATCCATTGGGTGGCCAAGACCCAACTCCTCCTCATGGTCTCTATTGTAGCCTATATATACCTTATGGAGTCATGAGACCAAGGCATCCAACACACAACAAACCCTAAGGCCTTTCTCTTCTCTCCCTCTCCTTCTCTCTCCTATGGCAGTCGAATGTAAGGGAAAGAAGAGATCCCTCTCTTCTTTCTTCTCTCTTCTCTTCTCTTGGTTGGTGGCCCAAGGAAGTAGAGGGTCTTTCTCTTCTCTACTCTTGGCCGGTGCAATCTTGAGAAGGAGAGGTTGGGAGAATCGGCGGCAAAGGAGAGGGTGGTGGTTCTTGGTGCCGGCGGTGAGGAAGAGAGTGGAGGCGAGTGGGTTTGTTTTGGAAGAGGAAGAGATCTCTTTTCTCTTCTTCTTCTACTTCTACTTCTTCTTCTTCCTCTCATCTTCTCTTTGGCTGGAGCATCCTTGATGAAGGGTGTTGGCCGGCGGTGCAAGAAGAGGAGAGGTTAAGGTTTGTAGCCAGTGCAAGCTAGGAAGGAGGTGGAGCTTCTTCTTTATGCTCGGTGCAAGGCAAGGAGGAAGAAGGTGCCTTGGTGACTTCTGTTCTTGGAGGAACATCACCCACACGACGTCCAAGAAGGGGATAGGTCATATAGTGGAAGATCGCGAGGTAAACAAGAAGGTATAATTCTTGTTTGGTTCCTTTTGATCTTGTTTGTTTAATTATCATTTCATGTTAATTATTGTATAATTAATTATGATAATTAATTGTCATGGACCCCGATGATAAACACAAAAATCGGTGATCCACTCATCATCTATTCCGTGGCTAATCGGTTGGACGAGTTTGATTGCTAGAGCAATATGTTTGTTCAAGCGGTCGCTTGAATCGGTTAGCACGATGATGAGTCGGTCATGTGAGAAATTGTTCTCCATTCGGATTGAAAAAATTTTAATCCGGGGATATGGAGAGGTTTCCCATGCACGACCAAGAATCCCTTCATCAACAAGCAAGGAGGGGGCGTGGCAACAAGAGGGAAGGAGATTTTTCTTTGTCCTTCTTCTTTGGTCGGCGCAACCAAGAAGGAGATCTTTCTTCTTTCTCCTTCTTTGGTCGGCACAAGCAAGAAGAGGAAGAAGTGGGCTTTTGGTTGGCGGCTTCGTTTCTTGGAAGATCGTCGCCCACACGACGTCCAAGAAGAGGATTGGAATACGATAGAAGATCGAGAGGTATAATCATGTTTTTATTTTTCTAGTTTAATTGTTTTCTTATTTTACTTGAACCCCGAATTGAACACAAGAACCGGAGATCTATAATTCATCATCTATTCCGCGGCTAATTGATAAAGGAGTTAGATTTCTTGAATAACAAGTTTGTTCAAGCGATCACTCAATCGAATAGTATGATGATGAAGTAGGTAGTTCAAAATGTTTTCTTTCCATCCGGATTAGTTCAAACCAATAGAATTTTAATCCGGGGATATGCAGAGGAAGACCATAACCAAAATTACCAACATTTCATGCATGATTGTGTGTACTTATAAATAGATTTCAAAAAATTATATGTCTTTTTAAAAATTATTTGACCTACACTTAGACGTAAACCCTCTAGGTCAATAGTAGAGTCCCTTAAGACACATAGGTAGTGCTCCTTGTAGTTAACAAGGGTAGCCAGAAGGTGTTGGGTTCAAGGGAGTTAGTCTTTTTGTGAAAATTTTATATTTTCAAACATTTCTTTTGAAAAGTTTTTTTTGAAAAGTTATTCTTTCCAAAAAATTATCATCTCTTTCAAAATGGTTTTTGCTTGAATTTTCTTTTCAAAAATATTCCTTTAAAAAAATTTTATGTCTTTCAAAATATTTTAAATATATATCTTTCAAAAATTATGATATCTTTCAAAAATGTTCTTCTAAAATATGCTTTAATTGCTCTCATGATTTGGATAAACCCTAAAGACACATACAAAGTTTTTATTATGATCTGCAAGGATTCCTAAGATTGTGTCAGGCTTAGGGGGAGGCCTGATCAAAAGAATAAATCATCGTGTGACTCTAAACTATTGTTTTATATAATTAAAAAAAATAATTTATGTTATCCTTTTGGTTTGATCCAAACCCTAAGACTCAGAGGAAGATCAACTTGTGGTCAACAAGTTTCTTAGGACTATGTCATGTTTAGGAGAAGTTCAAATTAAAAGAACTATTATACTTTTATAAATGTAATACTTTCAAAAATACTATATTTTTAGAAAATCACTATCTTTTCTGAAATACTATATGTTTTAAAAATACTATCATTTTGTTTTCCAATATATATATATATTTAAAACCTTTAGTCTTCTAAATAGTTTTTGAAAATTTTTAAAAAATTACTTTAATTTTGAAAAAATCTCCAAGACACATAGGGAAGTTTTTCTTGTAGTTAAAAAGATTTCCTACGATTGTGTCAGATTGGGGAGGAATCCAAACTAAATGAATTTTTTTTATTAAAAATACTTTATTTTAATTGAAAATTTTCTAAGATACATAGAAAACATTCTTGTTGTTAACAAGATTCCTAGGATTGTATTCAACTTAGGGAAGCTCAAATCAATAAAGTACTTATCTTTTTCAAAAATTTGTAAGTACTAAGTTTTCCTTCAGAAAAAAGGTACTAAGTTTTTTTTTAAAAAAAAGGCTTTTGAAAATCATATTTTTCTATCAAAAATCTTATGTATTTTAAAAAATCAAATTGTTGGTGTAAATTTTAAACTTAAACTCATTGTTATTGGCATATGCTTTTTTTTTGCTATCTGTCAAAGGCGGAGGGGGGGCCTTAAATTCGATTTTTTCGATTTTTTTTCCCAAGTTTTGACCTAAAACCCTTAGACGAAAACCTAACTTATGATTATTATCAAACATCAAAAAGGAGAGATTGTTGGTGAAAAAAATATCAGACATGAACAGTCAACCTCTGGTGTTTCGATGTTTGACAATAATCCAAGGTCTGGTCAATCTAACCAAGGGTTATGCCAATCAGGACATAATGTTTGGTAGGGTAAACCCTGGTTTGATTAGTTTGACCAAAGGGTTAGCTAAACAGGACCTGGTATTTGACAGAGTGATTAGCGCCCAGGGTTGGTCAGGTTGACCAAGGGATAACCAAACAGGATTTGATATTTTTCAGAGCCATCAAACCTAGATCTAATATGTTTGACAATATACCAAGGTTTGGTCAGTTGGAACAAGGGTTAGCCAAATGAGATCTGATGTTTGGTAGAGAATCCAGGGTTGGTCAGTTTAACCAAAGGATAAGCCAAACAGGACCTGATGTTTGGCAGAGAGATTAAACCTATCTAGTCGGTTAGACCAAGGACTGAGCCAAATATGACTTGATGTTTGGCAGAAAGAAGTCTAGTCAGGATTAAGATGACTAGCAAAGAAGTCCTTATCGAGGCACCAAGTCCTAGTCAAGGATCAAGCACCGAAGTCCTAGTCAAGGGTCAGGCACGAAATCCTGGTGAGTGAAGCTGGGTCATAGTGAGTGAAGCTAGGTGGATGAAGTCTTGGTGAGTGAAGCTGAGCACAAAGACCTAATCGAGGGTTGGACACCAAAGTCCTAGTTTTAGGAATTAGGCACGATGTCCTGGTCGAGGATCGAGCACGAAATTCTGGTGAGTGAAGTTGGATCCTAGTGAGTGAACCTAGGTGGACGAAGTCCTAGTGAGTGAAGTTAGGCACGAAGACCTGACCGCTAGTTGGGCACCAAATCCTTGTGAGTGATGCTAGGTAAAAGTCCTCGTGAGTGGATCCTGGTAAGGCAAAGTTCTAGTGAGTGTGGGAAACCCTATGGAGTTGACCTTTGGTAGTAAAATCTTGGAGAGTTGACTCCAAGCAAAGCCTAGTATGTCAGGTAGACCTATAGAACTATGACTTAGGATTATTTGTTTGTCTTGCAGGAACCTGGAGTTGGAAGCAAAACAATGAACAAACAAATGCAAATTGGTAAACCAGACTTGACTCGGGTCAAACAAGACCCAAACGAATTTAGTAGACTGAACTAGCAGTTTGGTAGACCAACTGGGTTTGATCCATATTACTGAATTGTCAGAAATGCTCACTTGGAAGAAATGTGGCAAAAAATCTGATTTATCTTTATGATTTGGATAAGGATAAAGATAAGCCAGATGATGTAAATAAAGATGAGGCTTCATCCATATATGGTTTTATCTAGATAAGAATTGATCTAGATAAGGATTTGATCTAACTTCTCTATAAAAGGAGATGAAGGCTCTACATTTAAAACAACAAAATTCTTTATTCTACTCTTCGTTTCTTCACTTAGAAAGCAACCCTGTGAAGCTCTGCGATCGAGGAATCTCTAGGAGGGGTGCATTGTGCTCAGGACTTCCAATCGGTCTCCATCATTATTTAGTTTGCATCTTACAAGATGTATTTATTTCATTATCATTATTGTGCTTGTACTCAAAACAGTAAGACGGGTTTCTCTGCCTCTAGAATAATTCCAGAAAGGAGACCACTAGTGGATGGGCGCTTCCCGTGATTAGGCCTTGAACGTACTAACCATGGGGGATTAGGAACGATGTAAATCCCGCATGTTCATTATCATTTCTTTATTTTATTCCGCTGCTACTAACAATCTTGATAGAAAGAATGAACGAATGATGAACTCAAAAAAAATGACGGTCGATATTCACCCCCCTCTATCGACGCCACTGATCCCACATACAATGCCTCGAACAATGCCCTCTATGTAGGGATCTATAGGCAAAAATATTTAAAATTTGGAGCGGAAATAAGATCCCTTGAGCGATCCATGCGAAAGAAAACAAATACAAAGTGAATTTACAAAAATCCTATCGTATAGGTATACCTTTGGCGTGTGCTCTTCGCTTATCCCGCTTATCCGAGGTATGCCGGATCTCTTGCACGTTCAAGTATCCGTATCTCTATGTGTATCCACACGAACACGATCTTTGCCTCGGAGAGGAACCACCTTAGTTGTGCTAGCAAGTTGGGATGGTTCACAAAGCACAAGAACCTCCACTAGGGAGTTTTGGACGAGGAAGAAAGAAGAAGAAGAGAAGTGCTCACCATTAGCATTTGACAAGAGGGGGTATTTATACTCATCTAATGAATACCAAGGGTCTTTGTCCCTTGAGCTCCTCTCATCTTAATGCTAATAAAACCCAATGAATACCAAGCCTTTTGGTATCCCTTGAGACTCTTGATATGCTATTCATCTAATGAATAGAATGCCTCTTAGCCTTCCTCTTAAATAATTTTCATTAAACTATTTAATGAATATTATCCATAATTAAGTGGTTAAGTTTAATCTAGATGAGTCTAACTCAAATTAGACTTAATCTCATAATCCAATTGGATTCACTTGAGACTAACTCAATTAATCCAATTCGGATCAAATCTTAGTCAAACTAAGATCAATTAATCTCCGATGCATCGTGTCCTTAGTGTGTGACCCAATAGGTTATCATAACATTGGAAATGCTTCTAAACTACTTTAGACAGATAAGCAATGTGCGACATCTAACAATGCATCATTGCTACCCAAGTGACGAAAAAGTCGAGATCCGACTTAAGTGTGGGGACCGGTCCCGTCGGTAGAAGCGGGGTGGGGTGAATATCGACTTGTAAAAATTTCTACGGAAACCGTTTCATTCGATCGTTCATTTTGGACACAGAGTTAGTAGCACAACAAAAAAATAGACAGAATGAAAACGCAATCAACAGAGTGTACACGGGATTTTTTACTTGGTTCCCAACCCCCCAAGGTCAGTACGTCCAAGGCCTAAGCACGGGAAACACCCATCCACTAATGGTCTCCTTTCCGGACATTCCGGAGGCGAAAAAACCCGTCTTATAGAGCAAGATTTACAATCAAAAATACAAAAGAAATTATGTGCATAAAGTAAATAAAACCAAACAGAGAGTCGAAGACTCGGTCGGTCTGGAACTACGAAGTGCCTCGCACATCCTCTCGGAGCTTCCTTGGTCGCAGAGCTTCGTCATTAGTGCTTTATCATCACTCGGAATGCTCAGAATGATCTCATATTTTATGTCCTGAGTTGAGGGGTCGAAGCCCCTTTTATAGATTTGTCTGGGGCAGTTGTGATGCTATGGGGCGCTTCATAACCCTTGATCAAAGCTCATCCTTATGCCGAACTTGCAGCAGGGATAAGACCCTCTTCCCAGGTGCCTGTATCAACATAGGTGCCTAGGAGCACTCAGGCGCCTGTGTTAACAGGCGCCTAGAAGGGACTGCCCAGTCCAGGGCGCCCTAAAGCTCTGGGGCATCTGTTTCATTACAGGCACCCTAGAGGTCCTTCCGGGCCGCTTTTTCTTCTTTGTTTTCTCTTCTGTCTTTCCTCCAACTTTAGGTACCTACAATACAATCAACGACAAGGCAAATATGTAGATAATCTTAACCTTAGAGACTTGGTTCTGACTTCGGATTTCCCGCGAAGCCCTAGGTTGAACCGACGCCTATGTTCCCTTCCCGGGGAACACACCTTTCACCTACTCCTCTCAGGAGACGGTTGCCACCCAGCCCATCCGGTTGGACTTTTTCCTGTTGAGGCAATCGACCCTTAAATGATTGGAAGATCATGGTTTTGATGTGTGTGGGTGAATATGTTTAAGGTTAGAGTGTTATTTTGTATTTGATGAGTGTGATTGAGTTTGCAGGACTTGGAGAATCACACATTATGGACATATCCGAGGGACGAGAGCCGAGGGAGGAGGACTCCAAGGGCAAGCCAGGAAGTGGACATCAAGGGCACACGTGAAGGGTGGCATGGAGGCAAGCCAAGGGAGGCTTGTGTGCGCATCCGAGGGACGAGAACCAGAGGAAGATGACTTTAAGGGGCGAGCCAAGGAGTGAACCTGAAGGCATATGTGAAGGACTATGTGAAGACTGACTGGGAGTGAGTGGGCAGTCGACTGGCCAGAGGGCAATCGACTGCCAAAACTCACAGAAGATTTTCAGTCTTCTATCAGTCGACTAGCCCAGAGGTAGTTGACTGGTATACCCCCGAAAACTAGTCGTTGGCTAGCCATTGGCCAGCAATTAATGCTAGGCCAGTCGACTGCCCCAGGGGCAGTCAATTGGTGCGGGGCTAGACAGACTGCGAGTCTGTCATATTCTCCTATAAATGGAGTGTTGGTGCAGGAAGCACCATATCGAACCTTGTTTTGATATTGGCAAAGGATTCAAAGTTAAGTTTGTTTGTGATCTAACGTTGTTCACTGAGTGTGCAGAAACAAAGTCCTACCGAAGGAATGCTAGGCAACTGGCAAAGGACTGCCAGTATCCAAGCCCTAGCGAAGGACTACTAGGCAACTGGCGAAGGACTGCCAGCATCCAAGCCCTAGCGAAGGACTGCTAGGCAACTGGCGAAGGACTGCCAGTATCCAAGCCCTAGCGAAGGACTGCTAGGCAACTGGCGAAGGTTTGCCAGTATCAAAGCCCTAGCGAAGGACTGCTAGGCAACTGGCGAAGGACTGCCAGCATCCAAGACCTGACAAAGGACCGTCAGGAAAAAGTCCAACCAAAGGAACGGTTGGCATCAGGTAAATTCTCCCGAGAGGAGTAGGTGAGGACGCGTTCCCCGTCGAGGGAACAGTAGGCGTCGGTTCGACCTAGGGATCCATTTTGGAGACCAAAGTTAGAACCAAGACAGCTAAGACTGTATAAAATTAATATAATATTGCTCTGTGTTGTTTTGGACTAACCCTCGATGCAGGACTGAAGGAACGTGTGTCTGCAGCTCAGAAAGCCTCAAAGGAGTGAGGCAATGGCTGAGTAGGGCGCCCGGAGCATCCCGGGCCCCCCCCATGGTGCATACAAAACAAATCAAGAAAAGAAGGCTTCGAACAACTGCTGGGCCGGGCGCCCCCGCTGCTCCCGGCCGCCCCCATGCGCATGCCTCGATCCAGAAGCCAGCGAAGCCAGATAAGTGTTTGACCCGGTCAACCCGGGCGCCCCGAGGGCTTCGGGTGCCCCGAGCGCTTCGGGCGCCCCGAGCGCTTCGGGCGCCCCAGTCAACATTTATCCCGAGAAGGAAGGGATCAGACGGCGACCGAGATCCAACCGGATCAAATGCCACGTGGGGGGCGCCCCCGACATCCCGGGCGCCACCAGGCCCTATATAAGGGACCCTCGACCAAGGCTTCAAGGGATCAATTCATTCAACGCCTTAAAGCTCTTCTGCTCTCGCGCCTTGCTCCGGAAACTCTCCAAATCGAGCCGACGACGTCCTGCTCCCCCGAAATAATCGATCTACTCCGGACGTCGGTAAAAGAGTTATTTTAAAGTTTACTGTACGTAATTCTAATTCTGTAATCTTTTGTGAACGACTTTGCGCCTGATATAGAATTGCCCAAAGTAAACGGTCAACGACCGTGGGCCTTGGAGTAGGAGTCGACACAGGCTCCGAACCAAGTAAAAACGACTGCGTCTCTGTGATGTTTTTTATTTTCCGCTGTGCACGTGCTCTTAATTTTCTGAAAAAAAAATACCGATATTCACCCCCCTCTATCGCTTCTATCGATCCAACAAGTGGTATCAGAGCGGGGAAGCTCAAATTGGTGCAACCACCAATTTGAGAGTATTTTCGGATTTTACGAAATAATTTTAAATTTTTTTTAATCTTTTTCGTTGATTGAGGTTGGTGCAACACCACTCAATCTCGTACGCCTTTTTAAATTTTGAATGCTCATTTTTTTCCTATAAGTCAGAATTAATAAAACGAACATTTTCAAAAATTTGTCATTAACTTTTATTTTATTTTATTACTATTTTACCTCGAAATTCATCCAAACACTTTTATTGAGCTAGTTCTTTTTCTCTCCCGCACTACTAATCCAAGACCAAGTCTTGGTACATTTTGGTTATTTGTGTTGTGTGCAAGGATTTTAAATGGTCAATCAAGAATGGAATAGTGTCCGTCCACCACTATTCTTCGACGACAACTTCAAGTTTTGGAGATGTCAAATGGAATCCCTTCTGAAGGACCACATGGACTTATGGCTGATCATCCAAATGGGATTCTCTTTTCCCGTAGAAGATGAGTCATCACTCGAGTGGGATAAACTGAATGAACACACCCTCAATCAAATCGAGACCGATGCAAGGGCAACTGCAATCATACAATGTGGCCTAACCAAGGAGCAACTCGAACTAGTAGGTCCATTTAGATGTGCCAGAGAAATCTGGGAAAAACTGATTGACCTTCATCAAGAGATCTCAGATGAAGAAGAAGATTAGGTAAGTTATCTTGCCCTTTCGGTCCAAGCACAAACAGCCGAGTCAGAGTCTGAATCCAAATCCAAAATCGAACCAGAATTAGACGACGAATTAACTGAGACGGTAACCGATTTTGAATTCTTTTCAAATTTAGAATTAAATAATCAAACAGATACTATAATGGTCGAGGAAGGTATAAATTTTATTGCAGGGAAAACTCCTAAAGAACCTTCAAAGAAGGAGCTTCAACTAGTACCCGAGTCCGACTCAGACACAGAATCAGAAGATGAGCCTAGATCCGAGGCGGCAAGAATCAAGGGGGAGATTCCCAACCGGGAATCAAAAGGTAAATTTACAGTATTTAAAAATCCAATATTTACCTTGAATAACATGATTAACTCGTATAAATTAGTTAAGGTCAATACGTTAGAAAACTTAATTCACAACCATGCTAATTTTAAAAACCCAGAGTTTTATTTCGATTATGACATAACTTAGATCATTCTTGTCTTGTTTGCTTTAATTGTGTGTTGCTTTTTTATTTTATTTTATTTTATTTTTGTTGCTTAGAAATAGGATTGGCTAGTATAAGGACTGAACCAACTTAACTGAAAGTTGAACAACATAGTATTGGGTGGCGGTGAGATGATAGTACGTTAGGGAAACCAACTCTAATAAGGTCAAGTATACTTGGTCTCTTTAGACTGGTGAAACTAGCCGAAGCTACCGATCCAAGACCCAAACTAGTTAGACCAGGATTTACCAAAAAGTAATTTTGAAGATGAAATTTCACTAAAAGGCTTTGTCTAGGAAAGGGTTGATGATCCAATAAGGCTATGGCCAAAGAAGGCATTGTGCCTCGCCAAGACCTGGAAGCCAATTTTTGAAATTCAAATTCAATTTACTCTTTGTTAAATTCGAATTTAACACAAATTTTCAGTTAATTTTAGATTCAAATATCTCTTTTCAAAATAAATTTAAATTGGGTTTAAAAATTAATTTAACTTTTTAAAATTAATTATGGCCTTTTCAAAATAAATCTTTCTATTAAAATATGCATCTCACAAAACAGTTAAGGATATCCTGTTTTGTCACTTAGAAATGGGTGAGATGCTTAGGACCTAAAAGTTGAGTCCAACCCAACCAATCAAAATCAAATCATAATTAAATCAAAATCAAATCATAATTAAATCAAAATCAAAGCTTAATTAAATCAAAATAAAATTTTAATTAAATCAAAATCAAATCTTAATTAAATCAATTAAATTCAATCAAATCTTAATTAAATCTTTCAAATTAATCAAATCTTAATTAAACTAATTAAATTCAATTAAATCTTAATTAAATCAATTAAATTCAATTAAATCAATTAAATTTAATTCAATCAAATTCAAATTTAAAATTATACATAAATTCAAACATTCACAATTTCTCTTGCGTAGCAGCTCCATTACTCTTCAAATTTAAAATTAAAACTTAATTCAACTGAACAAACTTAACCCTCTAAATTTTCATTTTCACAAAAATCAAATTTAACTATTTAACTAAGAGTCAATGTTTCAAATCATTGTAATTAAAATCAAGTCTCTTTTGTTCACTAACCTGAAATTTATTTCATAATATTTATTTCTTTCCTTTACCATTATACAAATATTTTTTTGAAAATTAGTTTATTCTTGTATGACAAAAAGTCACCTTGGGGATTACTTAGGATATTTCTTTTTGTCTACAGTCCGGGCTTAGATATTTATTTTTTTTACTTTAAAAAAAAAACTTCTATTTTTTTGAAATCATTCCCCCCTCTCAGTCCCCTATATTCACTTTTTTAAATGGGAGAATGAAATTATGTTTTCAAATAATCACTATATTTTTCGAAAATTGTGCTTTACAAAAACCATTATCATTTCAAAATGTTTTTCAAAACGGGGTTTATGCTTTAAAATTATCTTCATTTCAATTTGAATTTTCTAAAAGTATATTACCATGCTAGTATTCAAAACTATTCTTTTGAGTTTAGTAAACCCTAAAGACACAAAGGAAGGTCTACTTAATGATCTGCAAGGACTCCGAGGATGTGTCAAATTTAGGGGGAGTCTAAACCAAAAGAAATTATTTCTAACAAGTATTTTCTTTGACAATTATCCTTGAAATTATTAAATAATTCTTTTGATATGAACTGAACCCTAAGAACTCAGAGGAAGAATACTTGTGGTCAACAAGCTTCCAAGGACCGTATCAAGTTTATGGGAAGGTCAAATTAAAAGAGTTATTAAGCATTTCTAAATAATATGTTTTCATACACTATATTTTCAAAATTGTGTCGAAAACATTTGTCTTACAAAATAATATTATTTTAAAATGTTTTGTGGCTTATAAAATTATTTTTGAAATAATATTTACTTGGGTTGAAAAACTTCCAGGACACTTAGGAAAATGTCCTTGTAGTTAACAAGGTTTCCTAAGATTGTGTCAGAATGGAAAAGAAATCAAGTCAAGTATTCAAAATAAAAATAATTTTTTTAATGCATAATCTTCAAAAGTACTTCTATTTTTCAAAGTACAATGTTTTGAAAAGTACTAATACTTGTAAAGGCAATACTGTTCTAAGTGCATGAAGTTTCTAAAAGATTTGCCTACAAATATAAAATATTTTTTTAAGTGGAGTTTTGTTGGTGCAGTTTAAAGTTTTTTTGCTATACTTTCAAGAATTATGCTAAGTATTTTTATGTTTTCAAAACTCATAGGCTCTAATACATAATTTTTTCTTAAGACCTTTTTCATAATATCTTTCTTTACTAATAAACAGCTAAGGAGAGAAAAAGCTCAAGTTGTTCAAAATCAAAATGTTTTTCAAAAGCTTTCTCTTATTCAAAAAGCAAAGTTGAATTTCTAAGTGTGCTTTCAAAAATTTCTAATAGCATCTTTTTGCAAATATTTTTATGAAGATTTTTCCTTAGTAAACAAAATTTGCCTGAGCAAAGATTTTTTTAAAATTTTGGCAAATGTTTGTCTTAGTGAAAAACTTGTCTAGAAATTTTTTAAAGATTTTATTTTTCAAAATACACAAAGTACTTCCAAGCAAAGTTTTCTCCCAATTCTCAAAGTTGAACCATTTGTTAGGGAAATTTGGCTTCAAAATCTTGCCTACGTAAAATTCATTTTGCAAAGCTAAGTAAAAGTGTTGTAACAAAATTTAAGTTTGCAAAAACTTTTTTTTTAACTTTACCTTGTTCACCCATGTTTGTTTTTGATATATGTCAAAGGGGGAGGAAAGGTCAAAGTTAAGTGTTAAGTTAAGTATTTTATAACACAATGATTCAGGGGGAGTAGGAGCAAAAATTTTTTGGTTCAAATTACATTGGTTTTAGACTATTCAGAATTGCTATATTTTATTAGTCTTAACCTTCTTGATTAAACTGTTATATGTTTTTTTACTTAACTTTGAATTATGTTGCCATAAATCAAAAAGGGGGAGATTGTTGGTGCAGGAAGCACCATATCGAACCTTGTTTTGATATTGGCAAAGGATTCAAAGTTAAGTTTGTTTGTGATCTAACGTTGTTCACTGAGTGTGCAGAAACAAAGTCCTACCGAAGGAATGCTAGGCAACTGGCAAAGGACTGCCAGTATCCAAGCCCTAGCGAAGGACTGCTAGGCAACTGGCGAAGGACTGCCAGCATCCAAGCCCTAGCGAAGGACTGCTAGGCAACTGGCGAAGGACTGCCAGTATCCAAGCCCTAGCGAAGGACTGCTAGGCAACTGGCGAAGGACTGCCAGTATCAAAGCCCTAGCGAAGGACTGCTATGCAACTGGCGAAGGACTGCCAGCATCCAAGACCTGACAAAGGACCGTCATGCAAAAGTCTAACCAAAGGAACAGTTGGCATCAGGTAAATTCTCCCGAGAGGAGTAGGTGAGGACGCATTCCCCGTCGAGGGAACAGTAGGCGTCGGTTCGACCTAGGGCTCCATTTTGGAGACCAAAGTCAGAACCAAGACAGCTAAGGCTGTATAAAATTAATATAATATTGCTCTGTGTTGTTTTGGACTAACCCTGGATGCAGGACCGAAGGAACGTGTGTCTGCAGCTCAGAAAGCCTCAAAGGAGTGAGGCAATGGCTGAGTAGGGCGCCCGGAGCGTCCCGGGCGCCCCCATGGTGCATATAAAACAAATCAAGAAAAGAAGGCTTCGAACAACTGCTAGGCCGGGCGCCCCCGTGCTCCCGGGCGCCCCCGCTGCTCCCGGGCGCCTCCAGCATCCCGGGCGCCCCCATGCGCATGCCTTGATCCAGAAGCCAGTGAAGCCAGATAAGTGTTTGACCCGGTCAATGTAACGCACGCTTTTTTTTCCTAAGCGGCGTTACGTTCACATGCTTAGGGCATGTAGACATCATAAGGCAGCGGTATAACTTAACTTATACATGCCCTGTTACCATTCTTAACTTATTGACATGGGAACCTTAGCATATTAACTTTGAACTTAAGCATCATATCATGTCTCACATAACATCATATCATATGGTCATAAGGTTCCATAAGTCATTATTCAAACATATAAGTAAACATATAGTTTCCTGGGCCAAGTCACTACGACACACATGCGTTCTTGCCCTCCTGCTGCTTCCTTCATTGTCCCCTTGAATGATCTGCGGTATAAGGAAATAAGACTATAAGCACACAGGCTTAGTAAGACTCTTTCCTACTCACAAAACCATTCATCATTCATCATCTCATCATGAGCACATAAAACATTAACGTACTTGGTGCTCTACTTAGAACATAACATCTTACATCACTTGTCGTTTACATAACATGGCATAAACATCATGGCATAAACATAAACATCATAGACATTCTAGCATGGCGTAATTCATGGCATAATTTATAAACATAGTGAACATAATTCATGGCATAAATCATAAACATCGTGAACATTCTAAGCATGGCATAATTCATGGCATAAACATAAACATCATAGACATTCTAAGCATGGCATAATTCATGGCATAAATCATAAACATAGTGAACATTCTAAGCATGGCATAATTCATGGCATAAACATGAACATCATAGACATTCTAAGCATGGCATAAATCATAAACATAGTGAACATTCTAAGCATGGCATAATTCATGGCATAAACATAAACATCATAGACATTCTAAGCATGACATAATTCATGGCATAAATCATAAACATAGTGAACATTCTAAGCATGGCATAATTCATGGCATAAACATGAACATCATAGACATTCTAAGCATGGCATAATTCATTCATTCTCATGCATACTTCTTAACATGAAACATAAGCATAAAATCTTATCAACATAGCATAATGCATAACCTGGATGGATGCATGAGTGGAATGCATATACATAAGGGATGCTTATCTTTTTAAAACATACATTTAAATGCTTAAACATAATCATCATAACATCATTTGGGGTCCCCGGCTTGTACCACATACATACATCATAGCACGCATCCCTAGCAAGTCCGAGGTCGCGAGCCCCGACTTGCTAGGGTAAGGACAGCATAGTCGGTAGTCCCCGAACTGAGGCGTTCTTAAGGTGCCCATCCCTGTTGCACAGCTCCGGTAGTGCCAGAACCGTGGACAGCTTCGGTAGTCCAAAACCGGGGCGTTCTTAAGGTCCCCATCCCTTGGACCCATACTTTGGTCCGGTACAAGCCCATACATAAAGTAAAATACTTTTCATGTTTCATCATCCATAAGACATTCATGGCATACTTAACATATCATAACTTGTTACGGCTCGGCCCGTCTACCGGCCCATTTACCGGTCCTCTTGACCGTCGTACCGTCGACCATCGACCGTGCCGTTTAGCATATTTATGCCTTAATGGCATAAGCATCATCTTTCATTCATCATACTTGTCATTCATCATCATTCATTCATCATACTTAACATCATCGTTATGCCTTAAAGGCATGTACTTTAACCTCATTCCTAAGACATGACATACATACATCTTATTCATACAACATGGCATGCATCATTCTTATCATAAACATAAACATAACATACTTAACATGGCATCATTCATATCATGAACCTAACATATCATAGCATCATTTTTATCGTGATCATAACCCTATCATTCTTATCATGGCATCATTCATATCCTGAACATAAACTTATCATACTTATCATGAACATACATAATCACTTAGCATGGTTCTTAGCATAGCATGGGCATATAACTTAACATGGTTCCCTACATCACCCTTATATCATGGCAACACATAAACATATACTTGAA
The DNA here is from genome assembly GCA_024364735.1 of Boesenbergia rotunda. NCBI lineage: Eukaryota > Viridiplantae > Streptophyta > Magnoliopsida > Zingiberales > Zingiberaceae > Boesenbergia > Boesenbergia rotunda. Next base: position 626,558 of record JAGFNQ010003972.1, on the reverse strand, counting down.
GTTAAAGGCTCAACCCTAACCCTTGGGTCCTTGAGGTTGGCCGAAACATATGAGGTCTCTAGGGTAATCCAAAAATTCCCAGAAATTATACTTAACCTCCACACATCATAAGGGAACATAAATTAACATTATCAAGATTTTTGGCATAATTATAGACCTTTAAATCATGGTGGCCGAAACCCTTAAACTTAGGGTTCTTGGTTATGTTTCTTTCATGTTGGCCGAAAGCCTAGGGTGTCCTAGGGTACTCCAAAAATTCCCAAAACTTATACTTAACCTCTACACATCATAAGGGAACATTACATAACATTATCAAGATTTTTGGCATAATTATAGACCTGTAAATCATGGTGGCCGAAACCCTTAAACTTAGGGTTCTTAGTTTTGTTTCTTTCATGTTGGCCGAAACCCTAGGGTGTCCTAGGGTACTCCAAAAATCCCCAAAAATTATACTTAACCTCTACACATCATAAGGGAACATTAAATAGCATTATACAGATTTTTAGCATATTTATAGACCTAAAAATCATGGTGGCCGAAACCCTTATGCATGAGGGTCTTGGTTTTCTTTCCTTTGAACATCAAATTCGAAAACCCACCACTATATCATACTAAAAATCATAAAAAATCATAGGGAACTATTATACCACAGGTGAGGGAGTCTTACCTTGGGTTTCTTGATTTTTTGAACCTAGGAAGAGAAGAAGATTCCAAGATCTTTGGATACTAGAGCCCCCTTGTCCTTGTACTCTTGTAGAGATTTTAGATCTAGGAGATGGAACCTTGGTGGAAGCTTTTCCAAGGGGAAAACCTTCTAGGAGTGGTCGGCTAGAATGAGGGAGGAAGAGAGGAGGAAATGCAATTGAAAGAAGAGAGAATGAAACTCCCAAACCCCCCTATTTATCATCCATTAAAGAGGTAAATGAAGAGTCTCTCCATGACTCTTCATCTTCTTCTTAATCTTAACTTATATCCACTTCATTTCCTCATAGAAATCCCTTGCTAGGTGAGTTGGTTAAGGCTTACATGGTTGTACAAGAGGTCCAAGGTTCAATCCTTGGCTCATGCACCTTTATTTTTTATTTTATTTTTATTTCATTTATTTTATTATTTTTATTTCCTAAATTCCGAAAATCCCCCTAAAATCACCCATAATTATGCCAATATTCCTAAATAAAATTCTTTTATATTTATATTAATTTTACCTAATTTATATAAATTTTACCTAATTAATACGCATTTTTGGAGCCCATTTAAAGCTCATTGGTACTTAGTTTTCTCAATTTAAATGAGAAAACATGGATTTCCTAGGCCTAAGTTCTCCTTAATATTTCTAGGTCCCTTGGAAAATTATTTAAACATGCTTAATATTTTAAGAAAATATTAAGAGAATTTTCTGGGTCGTTACAGTCAACCCGGGCGCCCCGAGCGCTTCGGGCGCCCCGGTCAACATCTATCCCGAGAAGGAAGGGATCAGACGGCGACCGAGATCCAACCGGATCAAATGCCACGTGGGGGGCGCCCCCGACATCCCGAGCGCCCCCAGGCCCTATATAAGGGACCCTCGACCAAGGCTTCAAGGGATCAATTCATTCAACGCCTCAAAGCTCTTCTTCTCTCGCTCCTTGCTCCGGAAACTCTCCAAATCGAGCAGACGACGTCCTGCTGCCCCGAAATAATCGATCTACTCCGGACGTCAGTAAAAGAGTTATTTTAAAGTTTACTGTACGTAATTCTATTTCTGTAATCTTTTGTAAACGACTTTGTGCCTGATATAGAATTGCCCAAAGTAAACGGTCAACGACCGTGGGGCTTGGAGTAGGAGTCGACACAGGCTCCGAACCAAGTAAAAACGACTGCGTCTCTGTGTTGTTTTTTATTTTCCGCTGTGCACGTCCTTTTAATTTTCTGAAAGAAAAAATACCGATATTCACCCCCCTCTATCGGTTCTATCGATCCAACAAGGAGGACCTTTTAGCACGTGGGTGGTACGATTCCGTACGATAACGAAGTGCTGCTCATCTAAAACATGTTTTCTACTTTCTCTCTCTTATTCTACTATATTCTGTAAAGAGGAAGATCACCACTGTACAGGTTTCTCCACCTGAAGGAGAATTTTTATAGTGCAAGTGGTGTACGGCGTGGATCCTTGGATTAGTCACCCATCTGGGTGGAAATCAAGTAAAACTCTCGTTGTTAGCATTGTTCTTATTTTCATTTACATATTATTGTGTTCGCTGTGCTAACAAACTTGTAGAGAAATGATCGAAAAAGTGCTATTCACCTCCCTCTAGCACGCCATATCGATCCATTAGTTGGTATCAGAGCCAAGTTCATTTCGGAAGAACTCACCGTCAACCGGAGCAAGTATAATGGCATTTCAAGAGGGATACTCTACTGCACGACCACCCTTCTTCGACGGGAACGACTTCGCATACTGGAAAGGTACGATGCAATATTATCTTATAAATGATATTGAGAATTGGATTAGTATTGCATATGGTTTCGAGGCACCTGTCGATGAAAGAGGGGAACCGACACCGATGAGATCCTGGTCGAAGGAGGTAATGAAGAGGGCGCAGTCAAATGCCAAGGCCACCACCACACTGCAGTGCGGGCTCTCAAAGGAGCAACTGAACAAGGTGGGGCCGTTCAAGAGCGCCAAGGAACTGTGGGACAAATTGGTCGAACTGAACGAAGGGTTAAATGAATCCAAAAGAGCAAAGAAGGACTTGCTCGTGGCCCAACTCCAATCCTTATCCATGAAGAGCAATAAGACTGCCAGCCAACTACATGGAAGGGTAAAGGAGGTAATCAATGAGCTCCACGTGATTGGAGAAAAGATCGAGAACTGGGATATCGTCAGGTATATGCTACAAGCCTTCCCAAGAACCACCTTGTCGGCATCCATGGTTGATGCATACAAGGTATCAAGGGATTTATCCATAGTTAAATTAGATGATTTATTCTGTGAATTTGAACTGCATGAGCAAGCTAACGTCTCAGCCAAAGAGAAGGGTATTGCCTTTATTGCAGAAAAGGAGAAGAAGAAGAGGAAGGAGAAGAAGAAGGTGGTCTACACTTCCTCATCTGGTTCAGAGGAATCCAGCGCCTCCATGGGCAGCGACCAAGAGGCATTCATGGTAAGAAAGATGTGTAAGGCTTTCAGAAATTTTTCTAACAAATCATATGCTAGGAAAGGGTCCAAAGGCAAGGGTAAGGCAAAAGATATCATCTACTACAACTGCCACCAAGAGGGACACATGAAGAACGAGTGCCCTCAACTGAAGAGAAGAGATGACAAGAAGGAGGAGAAGAAGAAAGGTGACAAGAAGAAGTCGAAGGGAAAGGAGAAGGGTGCCACCAACATAAAGGCGACGTGGGATGATCCATCATCCTCGGAGGAGGAAGAAGAGCAAGTTTCACACTTTGCTCTCATGGCGATGGACCACTCCGATTCATCAGATGATAAAAGGAGTTCAAGCAGTGAAGATGAGAGCACCTCTTCATCATCATCCGAGTCAGAAGCTTCGGTAAGTGAGGTATACCACTTACCCTCCTCTACTTTGGTCAAGATTATTTCTATCATTAACATGGATTTAGCTAAGGCTAGAAGTAAGATTAAGGAATTAAAAGATGAGATTGTCATGCTTTGAGTAGAATCTACCAAACTTAAGGAAGAATTACATGCTAGTTCTCTTACATCACATGCTTCATGTTTTGAAACTAAAAATAGGGAACTAAAGAAAAAGGTAGATGACCTCACAAAGGCTCTTAGGAAATTCCAAGTAGGCTCTAGCAACCTAGATATGATAATCAACAATCAAAGGATTGTTTATAACAAGGCCGGTTTGGGATATAGGCCAAAGACAATGGAAGTGACCTTTGTATCACTCATGGGTAGGATTGGAGCATCTAGGAGACAAGGGGTTAAGGGACATACCAAGAGGGCATGGGTACCTAAAAGATTTCTAAATGATGCTTATGGATAAAAAATTTGGGTACCAAAAGAGTATGTTTTTCATGTTGTATAGGTAAAGGTGAAGGAGGCCTCAACTATGTGGATAGTAGATAGTGGATGCTCAAGGCACATGAACGGAGATGTGAGCAAGTTCACTACTATTAGCTACTTAAAAGAAGGAACGGTCTCCTTTGGAAATAGTGGAAAATTGAGAATTATTGGTAGGGGCACCATTGAGGTATCTCCCATGATTTCTATACATAAGGTACTCCTAATCAAAGATATGAAGTTTAACTTACTTAGTGTGAGTCAGTTATGTAATGCTGGCTTTAGAGTTGAATTTCATGCTAGTAAGTGCATAATTAAACATAATGATTCAAATAATGTCATATTAGATGGGTATAGAGAGACAAATTTGTATTATCTTGATCTTGCTTTTGCTACTAACAATTTGGCTAAGTGTTTCATGTCTAAAGAAGAAGAAGGGTGGTTGTGGCACCGGAGGCTTGGACATGTAAACATGAGAAGCATTACAAGAGTGGCCAAGGAAGAGTTGGTGAAGGGGTTACCTATGATCAAGTATGAGAATGCCAAATTGTGTGATGCATGGAAAGAGGGTAAGCAATCAAAATCATCACACAAAGGTAAAACCCTATCCACTACTACTTTACCATTAGAGCTCTTGCATATCGATTTATTTGATTGCCATAGTACTCCCTCACTTGTAGGGAGTAAATATTGTTAAGTTATAGTAGATGATTTTTCTAGGTTTACTTGGGGTTTCTTCATGAAACATAAGGACGATACCCTAGAACTCTTCATAGGATTTAGTAAAATGGTAGAAAACGAAAAATATATCAAAATTAACCGAATTAGGAGTGATCACGGTGGGGAGTTCCAAAATTCAAATTTCACACAATTTTGTGTCGAAAATGGATACAAGCATGAATTTTCATGCCCAAGGACTCCTCAACAAAATTGGGTAGTTGAGAGAAGAAACCGAGCCCTTCAAGAAGCTGCTAGGACTATGCTTAATGCATATTCCCTTCCTAGCTACTTTTGGGCCGAAGCGGTTAACACCACTTGCTATATTCAAAACCAGATGTTGGTACATAGGTATCTAGAAAAAATACCTTTTGAATTATGGAATGGGAGAGTACCACAAGTCCATTGCTTTAGGGTCTTTAGATGCAAAGTGTATATCTTAAATACCAAAGATGACCTAAGGAAGTTTGAGTCAAAAGCTGATGAAGGAATTCTAGTAGGGTACTCATTAACTAGTAGGGGTTATAGAGTTTACAACAAGAGGATAAAAGTGATTGAGGAGTCCTCAAATGTTATATTTGTTGAATCAACAAATACCTACCCAAGAAAAGCCTCAATTGATAAGGATATGGAAGAAGTCCAACCCCTTACCCAAAGAATCCAAGACCTACATTTGGAGGGCAATGATCAAGGGGGAGTAAGAAGTATCCTAGAGGATGAGGAAGAAGAAGTGAATGAACCCACAACCTCTAGGCCCTTGAGACATCACCAAGATCACCCTATTGACCAAATAGTGGGTGATGTAACTCAAGGAGTAAGGAGTAGGTCTTATTTTAGAAACCAAACTAGTCAAATAGCCTTAATCTCTCAATTAGAACCTAAGTCTATTGATGAAGCATTGGGAGATGTAGATTGGGTCTTAGCCATGAAAGAAGAGCTAAATCAATTTGAGAGAAGTGAGGTTTGGGAGTTGGTTCCTAGGCCCAATGATTGCACCATTGTAACCACGAGATGGGTCTTTAGGAATAAATTAGATGATCAAGAAAAAATCACTAGGAACAAGGCTAGATTGGTAGCTAGGGGGTTTAACCATGTTGAGGGATTAGACTATGATGAGACTTATGCCCCTGTAGCTAGATTAGAATCTATTAGAATTCTATTAGCCTATGCCGCTCACATGGGTTTCACATTTCACCAAATAGATGTGAAGTCGGCATTCCTTAATGGGATCATTAAGGAAGAGGTCTATGTAGAACAACCCCCCAGGATTGAGGACCCTAATTATCCAAGACACGTTTACAAATTGAGAAAAGCCTTATATGCATTGAAACAAGCTCCTCGGGCTTGGTATGAAAGACTTTCTTCATTTCTAGTGTCTAAGGGGTTTAGGAGAAGAACAATTGACCCTACATTGTTCCTAAAATCTAAGGATAAGGATATATTTGTTGCCCAAGTGTATGTAGATGATATCATTTTTGGGTCAACAAATAATGACTTTCTACAAGAATTCATCAAATGTATGGAAGATGAATTTGAGATGAGTCTTGTAGGAGAGTTAACTTTCTTTTTGGGACTTCAAGTCAAGAAAACTAACGAAGGAACACATGTTTTTCAAACCAAATATGCTAAGGAAATGTTAATGAAATTTATCTTAGAAAATGCTAAGGTAGCATCTACCCCCATAGGAACCAATGTGAAAATGGATAGTGACCTTGAAGGGAAAATGGTAGACTCTAAACAATATAGGAGCATGATTGGTAGACTACTATATCTAACCGCTAGTAGACCCGAAATACTTTTTGTGGTAGGTATGTGTGCAAGGTACCAATCTTGTGCCAAAGAGTCGCATTTGGTTGTAGTCAAGAGGATCCTAAGGTATGTTAAAGGTACCCTCAATGTCGGACTTTGGTATCCTAGAACCCCTAGTATTGATCTTATTGGATACACTGACTCGGACTATGCGGGTTGTAAGCAAGATAGGAAGAGCACTAGTGGAGGGTGTCAATTCCTTGGGTCTTCTTTAGTTAGTTGGAGTAATAGGAAACAACCATGTCTTGCCCTATCAACAACGGAGGCAGAATATGTGGCAATGGGTGGATGTGTTTACCAACTCCTTTGGATCATGCACACTCTAGAAGATTATGAGTTACATTATACCAAGGTCAAAGTCTTGTGTGATAATGTAAGTACAATCAATTTGACCAAAAATTTGATTCACCATTCTAGGACAAAACACATTGAAGTGAAACATCACTTCATTAGAAAAAAAAATGATGAACCAGGCAGCAGCCAAATTGAACCTGGGGTGACCGGCCCGGCCCCACGGAAGTTTTCCACCGGTCACCAGGGTAAATCGGGAAGCGCTCGCGGGGGCAGTCTAGAAGCCCAACGTCCCAGGGTTCGCGCCCCATTTGGAGGAAAAATTCTTGCAAAATGCGCCGTAGCTGGGGATTGAACCGAGGATGCCTGGGTTAACTACTAGAGACCTTATCGTTGCACCATAGCCCCGGGGGCAACATCACTTCATTAGAGACCATGTGGCAAGGGGAGACAAAGAACTACACTATGTTGAATCCAAGTCGAACCTAGCCGACATCTTTACCAAGTCTGTTCCCGAATCAGAGTTTACATCCTTAAGAAGAGGCCTTGGAATGTGTATTGTAGAAGTATAGGATGAACTTTGGGATATTAGCTTTGAAAAAGTGTGCTTGATCTATTAAGGTGATACATTTGGTTCACTTGTGCTTGTGGCATATTGTTGAATCATTAAAAAGTATCAAAATATGAAAACTAGACCAACTATTGGGAAGGCAAGTGTTTAATCAATGGACACTTTGCCCAACGATCATAGTTGGACATTTTAACCTTTTGAAAACCATTATATGACTATTATACTTTGCCATGTTTTTAAAAGTCATATGATTGCAAAATTGGATTGTAAGTTTGATACAAAACTTAGTGGTTTTCAAAGTTTTTGGATTTTTATCAAAAGTCAGGCATGTTTGAAATTTTATATGGACTAATATTTTTCCTTGATAGAGTATACCATTTCAAACATGTCTGCAAGTTTTTAGAATTTTTGGATTTTTCTGGAGGTTTCTGAATTTCGGCACAGAAGCTGAAATTTGTCACTGACAGGGTATCAGTCGACTGCCCCATGGGCAGTCGACTGACACGTCTGGTTTCAACTTCTGTGAGAATTTTTAGAAATGTCATTTTCTCTTATTTGATGCCTTAAGGTTGGGTTGCTTGAGGCAATGATTTTGATGGTGTCAAATGGGGAGAATGGGCGGGTTAAGTTAGAATTTTAACTTAAAATAGATGATTTAAGGTATTTTATCAAACTTAGACCTTGAATGATTAAAAATAAGAGAAGACATAGATTAAGGGGGAGGTTACCTCTTAGGTTTTAATATGTCTTACATTTTTAATGGTGTTTAGGGTTAAGTGGAAACTTAACTTGGATTATGATTAGAATTGAAAATGGGAGGAGACATGGATTAAGGGGGAGGTTACTTCTTAGGATTACTATGTCTTATCTTTTCAATTGCTATATATTGTTACTGTTATTGTTGGTTGTTGCTTATCTCTAAACTTAAACATATTGCCACACATCAAAAGGGGGAGATTGTTGAGGCAATCAACCCTTAAATGATTGGAAGATCATAGTTTTGATGTGTTTGGGTGAATATGATTAAGGTTAGAGTGTTATATTATATTTGATGTGTGTGATTGAGTTTGCAGGACTTGGAGAATCACACATGGTGGACATATCCGAGGGACGAGAGTCGAGGGAGGATGACTCCAAGGGCAAGTCGGGAAGTGGATTTCAAGGGCACACGTGAAGGGTGGCATGGAGGCAAACCAAGGGAGGCTTGTGTGCGCATCCGAGGGATGAGAGCCAGAGGAAGATGACTTTAAGGGGTGAGCCAAGGAGTGAACCTGAAGGCATACGTGAAGGACTATGTGAAGACTGGCTGGGAGTGAGTGGGCAGTCAACTGGCCAGAGGGCAGTCGACTGCCAAAACTCACAGAAGGTTTTCAGCCTTCTACCAGTCGACTGACCCAGAGGCAGTTGACTGGTATACCCCCGAAAACTAGCCGTTGGCTAGCAATTAATGTTAAGCCAGTCGACTGCCCCAGGGGCAGTCAACTGGTGTGGGGCTGGACAGACTGCGAGTCTGTCTTGTTCTCCTATAAAAGGAGGACCTTTTTGCACGTGGGCGGTACGGTTCCGTACGATAACGAAGTGCTGCTCATCTGAAAAGTGTTTTCTACTTCCCCTCTCTTATTCTACTACATTCTGTAAAGAGGAAGATCACCACTGTACACGTTTCTCCACCTAGAGGAGAATTTTTATAGTGGAAGTTGTGTACGACGTGGATCCTTGTATTAGTCACCCATCTGGGTGGATACCAAGTAAAACTCTCGTTGTTAGCATTGTTCTTATTTTCTTTTACGTATTATTGTTTCCGCTGTACTAACAAACTTGTAGAAAAACGATCGAAAAAGTGCTATTCACCCCCCTCTAGCATGCGACATCTATCCATCATTGCCCAGCTTCACTCACCAGAACTTTTGCCCAATCATACGACCAGGACTTCGTGCTCAGTCCGCGACCAGGACTTATTGCCTAACTTCACTCATCAGGACTTTTGCCTAGCTTCACTCACCAGGACATCGTGCCCACTCCACGACCAGGACTTATTTCCCAACTTCACTCATCAGGACTTCGGTGCCCAACCCTCGGCCAGGACTTATTTCCCAATTCCATGAACCAAGACTTCTTGCTCAACCCTCGGTCAGGTCTTAGGTGCTCAGCCCGCGGCTAAGACTTAGTTCCCAATCCATGATCAGGACGTAGTGCCCAATTCTTCAAATCAGGACTTATTGCCTAGGTTAACTAGCACTTTCCTTCACTTTGGTACTATTTTCTTGATTACCCTTCTCATGTTCAATGCATCACTAACTTAAGCATATTGTTAAACATTGAATCATTTAGAGGAGAACATCACTAATGCATTTTGCACAAACAATCTCCCCCCATTTTGATGTTTGACAATATCTTAAGTTAGATTGGATTAAAGGGTTAAGTTTGGGAAAAATTGATCCTTGAAAAAAACATTTTGATTAAACCTTTTGATCCTTGCAAAAAAAATTTTGATTCAACCTTTGCTCCTTGGGTGAAAAAAAATTCTCTATGGAGAAAAAGATTCTCTATTCCTTTGGGAGAATAATAATTTCTAACTTAAGCTCACTCTCCTCCTTTGTCATATATAAAAAAACTGAAAAAAAATAACTTTGCACCAACAATGAAAAAAAATTTCTTTTTCTTTTGAAAGTGCTTATTTTAATTCTTTTGAAAGTATGTCATTTTTGATAAAATAATTTAAAATTCTTCCCTTTTTGAAAAAGACTAAGTACTAGTTAAAAAAACTTAAGTACTTAAAGTGTACCAAAAAAATTGTACTTAGAAAGGATTGTGCACTTTGGAAAATTGTTGATCTTTTAGTAAAATATTTTGAACTTAGATAAATTTTAATTTAGAAAATATTTTTAAAAAAAATGCACTCATAAAAGATTATGCACTTAAAACAAATTATGCATTTTGGAATTTTCGCACAAAAAAATTTGTACTTTGGAAAATATTGTGCACTCTAGGAAAATATTAGTATTTTGAAAGACATCTTGCACTTTTGAAAAAATACTAGTACTTTTGAGAAATATTTTGTACTTTTTGAAAAATGTTAGTACTTTTGACAAATATATTGAACTTTTTGAAAAATACAAGTACTTTTGAAAAAATATTATGAACTTTTTGAAAAATATAAGTACTTTTGAAAAATATTATTTTTTTGAAAAATACAAGTGCTTTTGAAAAATATTATTCTTGAAACATAATATTTTACTTGACTTGGTTTCTTTTCCAGTCTGACACAATCCTAGAAAACCTTGTTAACTACAAGGACATTTCCCTAAGTGTCCTGAAAATTCTCCAAATTCGAGTAAGTATTAATTCCAAAAGTATTCCAAAAATATTTTATAAGCCAAAAATTTATTTGAAAGTGATAAAATTGATAGTATTTTGAAAGAAAACTTATGTTTTCAAAAGGATTTTGAAAATACAGTGCACGAAAATATATTATTGTGAAATGTTCAATAATTCTTTCAATTTGACCTCCCCCTAAACCTGACCTAGTCTTAGGAAGCTTGTTAACTACAAGCGATCTTCCTCTGAGTCTTAAGGTTTGATTCAAATCATAAGAATTATCTAAAAAATCTTTTGACGGATATATTTTGAATGATAAGAAAAACATTTTAAAGTGCATCCTGAACTAAGGATAATTTTAATGCACAAATTTCGAGAGGATAAAGTGTTTAATATATTTTTGAAAACATATTTTGAAATGATAAGGTTTTTGAAAGCACAGTTTTCAAAAAATATTTTGAAATGATAGTGATGTAACACAGTTTTTGAAATAATTTTTGAAAACCTTATTTTGAGATGCTAATATTTTAAAGCATAAGGTTTTGAGAAAGAACCCAAAAAGAACTCCCCCTGTATCGAACACCGTCTGACTCTATCTATGTGTCTTAAGGGACTTTAATATTGACTTAAAGGCTTGTGTCTAATTGTGTAGGTTAAACACTTTTTCAAAAGGATATAATTTTAAAAATTTATAATATATAAACAACCAGACAAGCATGAAATCCATAAAAATATTAATATATTAAAGCACTATTTTGAAAATTGATTTTTAGAAAAATATTCTAAGAATTTTGAAAAACAATTTTTGAAAAGTATTTTTCAATTTATTAGTCCTTAAATCTCACCCATTATAAATGTCTTCGTACAAGCAAGCATGGTTGCCTTATGGGTATATTGTGAGATGCTTGAATAATTTTCCTTTGAATTATCATTAAATCTAAGATTTAATCGAATCTTGTGTTAGATTCAAATTTATCAAATAGTAAATTGAATTTAAGTTTCGATAATCGGCTTCCAGGTCTTAGCGAGGCACAGAGGCCTTCATTGGTCATAGCCTTATTGGAGCAACAACCCTTTCCCTGACAAAGCCTTTTACCGAAAGATCATTTTCAAATTACTTCTTGAAAAATTTTGGTCTAATTAGCTTAGGTTTTGGATCGGTAGCTTCGGCTAGTTCCACCAAACTAAACAGACCTAGTAGGGTACACCTTACCTTACTTGACCTTATTAGAAGGACTTCCCTAACGTACTATCATCTCACCTCCACCTAATACTATGTTGTTCAAGTTTCTGAAGGATCGTCTAAGGCGTGCAGAGGGGGGAGGGTGAATGCACTTTCTCAGATCGTTTAGATCTCTACAGAATCGTTAGCGGAGCGGAAATAATATGCAAAGGAAATTACAATGCTAACACAAAATATTTTACTTGGTATCCACCCTGATGGGTGACTAATCCAAGGATCCACGCCGCGAGCACCACTTTTCACTATCGAAAAGTCTCCTTGAGGTGGAGAAACCTTTACAGCAAGATCTTCCTCTTTACAGATGCAGAAATACAATAGAGGAAGCAAGAATCTCTCTACAATTTGACAGCACTTCGTTACTGTACGGAACCGTACCGTACACGTACAAAACATGCTCCTTTTATAGGTGAACAGGACAGATTCACAATCTGTCTAGCCAGCACCAGTCGACTTCCCTTGGGGCAGTCGACTGGCCTAGCATTAATTGCTAGCCAACGGCTAGTTTCGGGGGTATACCAGTCGACTGCCCAAATGCCAGTCGACTGGTCCAAGGCTGCAAACTTTCTGTGGGTTTTGGCAGTCGACTGCCACAGGGCCAGTCGACTGCCCTGCCTCACAGCTCAGCTTCAGCCACTCCGGACCTTCTCCTTCGCGTGTGCCTTCAGGTCTGCTCCCTTGGCTCGCCCCTTGAAGTCCTCTTCCTCTGGCTATCGTCCCTCGGATGCGCACGCAAGCCTTCCCTTGGCTTGCTTCCATGCCACCCTTCACGTGTGG
>JAGFNQ010003972.1:493420-610158 GCA_024364735.1 Boesenbergia rotunda | reverse complement strand
AAGAGTCGGATCCAAGCGGACAGAGCTGCATCATAATTTAAAGATCTCTAAAAACAGAACCCTCAAAATAGCAACCGAGCAGACAAGTTCGATTCAGATCTGAGTGTTTCAGGGGTTAAGATATTGAACGTCACTGAGGGCCGACTAAAGAAGATAAAAGTCTTCAAAACACAGGAAAAAATATGTGAGAACTTGATGACTCACTGGAGGAGATGGGGATACGAGTACCGCGGCGCGTCGCAAAGAAGAGCAAAGGAGCAAGAAGACAGAGGAAGAGAAACGGCAAGACGGGAGGCCGGCAACCACCACCGCCGTTTCGTCTTCCGCCGCCTCCCACCGAGAGGAGCCGCTTGGACTGCGGCATCGCCGACGGATGCAACCCCCAAAGAGAGGGAAGATTAGGGAAACGGAAATGACGACTGTGTTTAACTGGACCACGATTGATATTCAACTACCGACGAGCTTGGGCATTGTTGGTTTTGGGTCTTGTCGAGGAAGCAACGAGTCCAGAAACAAGCGCCCCGATAAATAGGGCTCCCGAGGTTCTCGTACGGGTTGGGTACACATCATGGCGGAGTCAAATATATTTTTAACACCGATTGTTAAAAGAACCGGTGTTAAAAGTATTTTAAAGTTCAAATAATTATAACATATGACCCCGGTTATTTATAAAACCGTAGTTAAATATATTTTTAACACCGGTTGTTAAAAGAACTGGTGTTAAAAGTATTTTAAAGTTCAAATAATTACAAAAATGCCACCGCCTTTTTTTTAACACCGGTTTTAATACAACCGGTGTTAAAAGCCGTTGTTAAAAGTCTTTTTTGTACTAGTGTTAACTTTGATTCGGAAGTGCTGAATTGGATTCTTAGTTAGATTTATTGAACTAATATTGTCAATGAAAACATTAGTTTGGGTGTAGTCAAGCTGGAAGTCCTTATAAGTGTGCATCATCCATAAAAGTTATGCCACACACTCTCCTAGGGCTACATATTCTGCTTCAATTGTGGACAAGGCTATGTGTTGCTTTCTACTACACCAGCTGACTAGACTATTTCCTAACAAATGACAACTTTCACATGTACTCTTTCTATCTAATTTACAACCTGCATAATCAGAGTCAGAATATCCTGATAATTCAAAAGCGGAAGTCCTAGGATACCAAATCCCTACATTTAGGGTACCCTTAATGTATCTTAGAATTCTTTTTAGGGTTGCTAAGTGGGATTCCTTAGCACAGGTTTGGTATCTAGCACACATTCCTATAGAAAATAAAATATCAAGTCTACTAGCAGTTAAGTATAGTAAACTACCAATCATACTTCGGTATAACTTTAAGTCAACAGGTTTACCGTCAAGGTCATTATCAATTTTGGCATTAGTAGCCATATGGGAACTTAAGCTTTTAGAATTGTCCATTTTGAATTTCTTTATTAATTCTTTAGCATATTTGGATTGGTGAACATAATTACCATCTCTAGTTTGTTTAATTTGTAGGCCTAAGAAAAAGTTAAGCTCACCTACCAAACTCATTTCAAATTCGCTGTCCATAATTTTGACAAATTCTTTTAGAAAATTAGAATTGGTAGAGCCAAATATTATATCATCAACATAAATCTGAGCAATAAAAATATCTTTTTCTAAGGTTTTAACAAATAGTGTGGAGTCAATTTGGCCTTGGTTAAGTTCCTTAGAAATTAAATAAGTTGATAAGCGTTCATACCAAGTCCTAGGTGCTTGATTCAACCCATAAAGTTCTTTTCTAGTTTAAATACATATTCAGGTTTTTCTAAGTCCTCAAATCCTGGGGTTGTCCTACATAAACTTCTTCTTTAATAAACCCATTAAGAAAAGCAGACTTGACATCCATTTGGTAATGTTTAAACCCTCTATGGGTTGCAAAAGCTAATAACATTCTAATTGACTCAAATCTGGCTACCGGGGCATAGGTTTCATCATAGTTTAACCCCTTCGACTTGAGTAAACCCTTTAGCCACTAAGCGGGCTTTATTTCTAATAATTTCCCCTTGATCATTTAGTTTGTTTCAAAACACCCACTTAGTATCTATAATAGATTTTCCCTCAGGTTTAGGTACTAATTCCCAGACATGGTTTCTTTCAGATTGGGCTAACTCCTCTTGCATAGCTATAATCCAATTTGGTTCAGGTAGGGCTTCTTCTATAGTCTTAGGTTCAATATTTGAAAAAAGTGTGATCTGACTAAGATTTCTATAAGAAGACCTAGTTCTGACTCCTAAGGTTGGATCACCCATAATTTGATCAGAAGGATGATTCAGTCTAGGTTTCCTTGTTCTTCTAGAACTTGGTTCAGCCTCAGGTCCGGCTAGACGGTTTGGTTCAGTGTTTGGTTCAACTATTTGAGTTGGTTCAGTTAATACCTCAGTTATTGGTTCAAGTGATAATCCATTTAATGGTTCAATTAGTGGTTCAATTGATGGTTCACTTGATGGTTGATTGTCTTTGTGATCAAGATTTGATTGATTTAACTTTTGATTATCTAATTTTGGTTCAACTTCTTCGTCATAGATTAAATTGGTAGTTTCTCCAATTTTGTGGGTTTGATTATTATAAACCCTATAGGCTCTACTTGTTATTGAATATCCTAGGAAGGTCCCTGGGGTTCACTTTGATTGGAACTTACCTAGGTAGTCCTTATTGTTCAAGATATGGACTTTGCACCCAAAGACCCTTAAATAGTGTAGAATTGGTAATCTATCATAGTAGAGTTCATAGGGTGCCTTATTGTGCCTTTTATTAATTAGGACCATATTTTGAATATAACATGTCGTATTTACCGCTTCTGTCCAAAATTGATTAGCTAGGTTATATTCATTGAGCATGGTCCTAGTGGCTTCCTGAAGGGTTCTATTCTTTCTCTCAACTATCTCATTTTGTTGGGGGGTTCTATGGCAGGAAAACTCATGAATATACCCATTATTTTACAAAACTCCTTAAATTTTTGATTTTCAAACTCTCCCTGTAACACCCAAATTTTTCAGGATTTTTCCAAAATAAACAAAAAGAAATTAAAATTTTCATATAAAGGGGTCGGAGTAGGCACTCAAACCAGTGACCTGAGATAAGGGTTGGTTGTGATTTTCTAGTTGAGGTAGTTATCAACTTGTTAGAATGTAGAATCAATATTAGATGAGTAATGGTAAGCATCTTTTATGAGTGATGCTTCATCTTCCACTAGTATATATAGGAATAGAAGAAGAGAAAACCAAGTGTTTCTCATTCCTCTTCTTCTTACTTGCCGAAAACAAGAAGAGAACAAGGGTTTCTCCACTTCTTTTCTTGCACTCAAGATCCGGATCGTGAGAATGAAGTGGACGAGGAGTACCATGCTAGATCCTACGTCGGTATAGTGAGTTCTAAGCGTAAGGATGTAAGTAGATCTCTCACCTACAGTAAAAGTAGTTCTCTAATGAGTTTTAAACATGATTTCCAAGTCTTTTGTATGATGTGATCCTAGTATAGCAAGACCAAGGTCTTGATTTGCCCAAAAGTAGATTTTGGGATTTTTGGCACGCAAGGTGTTCGATGGAATGTATGGGGTGAAAACCAAGGTCTTGAATTGCCCAAAAGCAAGTTTTGGGATCATGGCACGCAAGGTGCCTTGAGGAGTACAAGACCAAGGCTTTAAGAAGTCCCAAAAGCAAGTTTTGGGAACCCTACTTCCTATGTGCATGATATGCACTAAGTTAAGAAAGTTAAGTATAAGCATGAGTACAAGTTAAATATATTACTTTCTAAGTGGCATGTACCGGGCACAAGGCCCTTAAAACTAGGCAAGCTAGTAGACGCTCTATTAGGATTCGGTGGCTAGCTACCCCGAACCTATTAGGGATGCGCGCATTGGTACTATGCCGGGCCCAAAGGAGGATGTTTATTATTTTGAAGTATAAGAAATATAAGTGTATGAGTTTCAAGTTTTTCAAAAGCAAGAAATCATTTCAAGCATGTTACACATTTTTCATTTCAAGCAAAGTTTACAAATACAAACATTTGCTACAAGTGTATTCATGAGCTTTTTCATTTTAAGCATAGCATTTTCAGTACATATGTTTTAAAGTAAGCATTCTTGACCAAGAGCATATTTGATATCGTTTGCATGTTTTTGTGAGATAGGTATCTACTTACTAAGCTATTTGCTTATAGTTGCATCCTTTTACTGCAGATAAAGGTAAAGGGAAGATGTAAGGCAAGGAGGCACAAGGATGGATGATTCATGTCAGTGGCGGCGGAACCGTGGAGTAGGATCCTTCGGGATGAGTTTTGTTTAGCATTTAAAACTCTAAACAATGGAACTTTATGAGTATTTTCTTTTGAGTTTATGTTAGTAGTTTACTTCCGCAAAGACTTTAAGTTTGAGTAGTTAATGTGGAGTTTGAAATGCATACAAATGGAGTATATATGATTATGGTTATTATGTTTGAGAGGTCTAGGAGTCAAATCCTGGCAAAGCCAATAAAATTTGCATTTTTTTTCATTCTGGCTAGCCCAGCAGTAAAGTCAATGTAACGAACCTATAAGGTCAAAGTTAGCAAGAGAGGGTCGTTACAGGTTTGGTATCAGAGCAAGTTCCGCCCTTCCACCTCACTGACATCAAGCTTCAATCCTGCCTCCTACCAAGTAAGAAAGTTCATATGTTTCATTTTTTTATATACATGTCTTTATCTGACTGTTTGTCTTAACATATGCTATTATGTGTATGATCAGTATATGCTATCTAATATGAGTATGATGATAGTATGATATGAGTATGATGATAGTATGATGATATGACATATGCTATATGAGTATGATGATGAGTATGATAATAGTATGAAGATATGACATATGTCATATGAGTATGATGACATGAGTAGGATAATAGTGAGTAACGGCATGGTCAACGGTCGACGGTCGACGACCCACAGAAAATAAAGGGTCTCCGAATGAGCCGCCAAATGGGCCGGGTCGTTACCAAAAAAAAAACCCAAATTGAAGTAATGAAATGCCCTTATTGATGAAATGTCCTTATCGAAGTAAAGTCATTACCCTCTTTAAGATATAGAGTATAGAGTAAGAGAATGCCAAGAGGACATCCTGGAAAGGCCCACAATGAGGAGCGAGCTCCTAGAGGGCAAAAGACAGAGTCAGTACCACCACCAAATCTCTTAGAGGTGGTGGCGCAGATATAGAGACAGTTAGTAGAGCAACAACAGGTTATTGCCACCATGATGGCTAACCAATAGGCCACTCCTGTTACCCCGCCGGTGGTAAATGTTACGACACCAGTTATGACTGAAGATCCATCAATCACATCTGTAGTCTCGGCAAGGGGGGTATACCTCATCCAGTGGCAGAAACTGAAGCCAAAAAATTTCTCAGGTACAAACGAACCATGGGATGCTCAAGTATGGTTCAAAACGTTGGAAAGCATAGTAGAGCTACTGGACTAGCCTGAGGTAGAGAAGATAAAGTGTGCATCTTCCTGCCTTCGGGAGATGCTAGAATGTGGTGAGAGAGAGCCCAAGAGAAATGTCAGCCAGAGGACATAGGCCGACTTCGAGACTGAGTTCTTCGAAGAATATTTTCATATGCGAGTAACCAACAAGCATTATGATGAATTCACGGAGCTCAGGCAAGGAGACTTATCCGTGGATGAAGCAGTGAAGAAGTTAAATCGATTAACTCGTCAGTGCCCAAAGTTAGTTAGCACTAAAAAAGAGAGAGTCAGGCTGATGTTGAAGATGTTAAGGCCTGAGATAGAGTTAAACGTGGCCAGCGGTGTTAGTAGACCGTAAACCTCAGAAGAACTGATAAGTAGTGCCTTAATCACTGAGCACTACTTATATAGTGCAATGACCACCTATATGATATAGAAGTACCCCTCACCTGCAGTATAAGTAGCTTCATTCGTATGCATAATCGTCTTAGCTCTATCTATTTGCAAGTTTATGCTCATATGTGTGGTTTAACTCTCTCTACCGACTTTCAGGGCACCACTAGATGGGCTGGACGTGATTCCCCCTTGTTTGGGGTTTTGCCGTCAAGTGCCTAGGGAGTGTCTTTAAAAGAAAAGGGGAGTTTTAGGCACCTATGTGTAGAGTAATTCTCTCTACAGACTTTAAGGGCACCACTAGATGGGCTGGACGTGCTTCCCCCTTTAGTTTGGGGTTTAGACGCACCGTCGAGTGCCTAGGGAGTGTCCTTAAAGGATAAGGGAAGTTTTGAGCCCACCAGAGTGCTTGAGAAAATGTTAAGAAGCTCTAATATGAGTTTTAGCATGTTTATGAAATTAGCTACCCTTGCTTAATGTTTATGGACCTTAGTTCAACAATTGGGTGGGCTCCTAGATCGCCCCTAGGCGATAGATCGCCTAGTAGATGCAAGGTTAAAGAAAAGAATATGATTTAGTCCATGTGCTTAGTATGATGAGTATGCCATGATATCCTAGTCTATTCAAAGTCTCAAGAAAAACATGATGAACATCTGAGAGTAGTGTTGAAGACGCTACAACATCAGAAGTTATATGTCAAGTTTTCAAAGTGTGAATTTTGGCTTGACCGAGTGGCTTTCCAAGGCCACATCATGTTCAAGGAAGTTATCATGGTAGACCCCGCAAAGATTGAAGTAGTTAGTAATTGGGGTCGACCAAAGAATGCTAGTGAGATCAGAAGCTTTCTGGGTTTAGCAGGGTATTACAGAAGATTCGTGGAGGACTTTGTTGGATCGAGAGATGCGATAGAGGGGGGGTGAATGTCGCAAATCGTTCGGATTAAATAAAAAGAGTAAGTGCGTGGCGGAAATAGAGACAAAGCAACACAACGCTAACAAGGTCGTTTTACTTGGTTCGGAGCCTGGGTCGACTCCTACTCCAAGGCCCACGGTCGTTGACCGTTTACTTTGGGCAATTCTATAATGCGTAGAATGAGTACAGAAGAGAAATACAAATTGCAATAAGAAAGTTTACACTTCTATATTTACCAACTCCCGGGATAGGCTCGAGTTTTGGTGCAGCGGGAGGTCGACGGCGCTTCGGACTTGAGTCGGGAAGTTCCTGGAGCAGAGCGCGGTCGTCAGAGAGTTTGGATGTGTTGTTTGAAAGCGGTGTTCTGAAGAGGAGGGTCGAGGCCCTTTTTATAGTGCCTGGGGGCGCCCTGATCGACGGGGGTGCCCCCCCCACGTGGCAGCAGATCCACACAAGGCGCAGTCAATGACTTATCCCATGAACCTCGGGATAAGGTCTTGACGGGGGCGCCCTGGACGCTGGGGGAGCCCTGGTTGACTCGGCCAACTCTTATCCGCAGCGCTGAAGTCTCCTGCGTAAGAGTGGCTGGGGGCACCCTGGGCGCTGGGGGCGCCCGGGACAGCGGGGGCGCCCTAGGTGCGCAGTGCAGACGCGGCAGCAGCTTAACTCTTCAGTTGGTTTGCCATGGGGGCGCCCGGGACAGCGGGGGCGCCCTCAGAATGTACTGTCGAGGTTTATTTGCTTTCTTTGTGTTTTGTGTTCACCTTGGGGGCGCCCGGGACACTCCGGGCGCCCTGGTCAGCAGTTGCCTCTTTCCTTTGAGGCATTCTGAGCTGCAGACACACGTTCCTTCGGTCCTGCTTCCCGGGTTAGTCCAAAACACAATAAAACAAATATTTAATTTAATTTATACAGCCTCAGCTGTCTTGGTTCTGACTTTGGTCTCCAAAATGGAGCCCTAGGTCGAACCGACGCCTAATGTTACCTCAAGGGGAACACGTCCTCACCTACTCCTCTCGGGAGAATTTACCTGGTGCCAACCGGCTTCTCCAGTTGGACTTTTGCTCGGCAGCCCTTCGCCAGGTCTTGAGTACCACGCAGCCCTTCGCTTGGTGCCTAGCAGCCCTTCGCTAGGTCTTTTCTTCTGGCAGCCCTTTGCCAGGGCCTAGCATTCCTTTGCTAGGGTTTGTCCATTCTGGCAGTCCTTCGCCAGAGCCTAGCAGTCCTTCGCTAGGGCTTTTCTTCTAGCTGGCATTCCTTTGCCAGTGCCTAGCATTCCTTCGCTAGGGCTTTTCCTGTACACTCAAGAAACTTGTTAGACAACAACTAACCCTTAACTTTTGAACCCTTTTGCCAATATCAAAACACAGGTTTGACTTGGGTGCATTCTGCACCAACAATCTCCCCCTTTTTGATATATGACAACCTAGTTCAAAAAGTTAAGGAAAAAATGCTGAAATTGAAATCCTAAGTTAGATTCCCTCCCCCTGGAAGAAATCTCCCCCTAGGTTTTTCAAAAATAGGTGGTGTGAGTTAAGTACTTAGAAAATTTCATGTTTTGATTATAAGTTGGGAAATCTCTAAAGTTTTTTTGCTAAGTTTTTCGAAAAGATGTTCTAAGTTTGGAAGATTTGAAAACTTTAGACAAATTTTGAGTTTTAGGAACATTTCACACTTTGGAAAATTTTCAGTTTTGCAAAAATTTCAGACTTAGAAAATTTTCAGTTTTGGAAAAACTTTCAAGCACTATGTTAAGCTTAAACATAATTTCAAAACACATAGTTCAGAGTTGGAAATTTTTAAAGAGAATTTTAAAACCTTTAAGCTTAACAATAATTTTAAGTAAAAACATTAAGTTTCAAAATAATTCAGAGTTTAGAAATAAAACTAACTTTGATTCACCAATTTTATTTTTTCAGTTCAACTTTTTGAAGAAGACGATGGAAAAAATTTAAAAAAAAATTTTGTTCCCTGTTTCCTTTCCAACTCTCCCCCTTTGACATATATCAAAAATGCAGAAAAAATTTTGCAATAATTAAAGCATTTGCTGTACTGAATCAAACTGGAACCTAAGTCTGGTTAAATCTTTAGGGACGTGTCTAACCCAATTAGCTACTTACCAACTGTTATAAACAGTAGTTTTCGCTAGGGTTAGTCAAGTTAAGTGCATTGTTCAAGTTAGGTTGTCTAAACTTGATACTTAACTTGATTGCTGTTCAGTTTGTATTTAGTGCCCCAACTACTGCAGATGCACTGACTTAAAGCATCTTGAGTTAAGGCAAGGACCTAAGCATCTCAACCCTTTCTAGGTTATCACTCAAAGTACCCTAAGGTGCTTGTGAGATGCTGGCTTCTAGATCTATAGGTGCATGCAATTCTAGGGTTAGAGCCTAGGCTAAGTCCATTTCGAAGAAAGCCCTAGTTTTGAAGGGGGTAGTTTTTGAAATAAAACTAAGTCAAGGAAAAATTTTTAAAACCAAAATAAAACATTTTAAAATTAAGTTAGAAAAACTTTTAAAATAAACACCATTTTAAAATCAACTTAAAACATTTTAAAATTAATGCAAAAGCCAAATGATTCTATTCTACTAAGCATAATCCTAACTTAATTAAGTCAAAAATAAGCAAGCCAAGCTAAGATAAGCATAAGTCAAACAGAAGTCTAGTACAAGTCAACAGAAGTCAACCCTACTCAGTAGGGATAGTCAAATAGGTACGCGTCCAAGTCATCTAGGAAGAGGGACCAGGCTGATCAGGGGAGCCTGGATGCCAGGATCTAAACATAGTCATCATCTCTTGATACTGGGCGTTTCTTTCCTCCCTCTCTGCTGCAAACGCGCTCATATACTCGGTATAGTTGCCCTGATGAGTTTCCAGCTGCTCAAGGTGGTAAGCCTCCGATTCCTCCCGGAGGGACTGAACCTGTGTCTCGAGGAGGGATACTCGCTCGTAGAGTGTCGGAGGATCGGGCTGAGCTAACTCTGCTGCTAAGTCGGCAACGTCGACCTCAACCTCCTCGTCGGTAATGTCCTGTGCGGCTGGTCGGCGTCTCCAAGTCAGAACCCCGGTGCCCGAGACATCTATACCGGCTAAGGAAAAGTTCCTATATCCTATCTCATCGAAGTCGGTCATCGTGGTAATCTCGCCGTCAGCGATGTTTCGGCCGTGATGGTGGAGGATCGAGGTGATGACGTGGCAGAAGGGGGTGCGGACCCGTCCCTGAGTGGACACACTAGAGGCATGTAGGATACAGTGGAAGAGGTGAAGGCCTATATCTATGTCCAGATGGTGGATAAGGGCATAGAGGAGAAAGGTGTGAAAGGGTCTCATGGTGGCTATGTCCCTAGTGGACAGAGGAAGGATGCAACGGACAATCACTCTATAGAGAGCGTAGTCCTGAATCGGGAGTCGGGTGGAGTGGAACTGCCCTCCTGCAGGGTCCATGGCCTCCCTAAAGAAATAGTTGTATAAGGTGTTCAGGTCAATATGAGAGTAGGGGGCATCGAAAGGCAGGTTCCTTGGAGGGTAGCAACAGAAGATTGACTGAGATGGTCGAGTCCCAGAAATCGGTTCAATAGGGTAGGAGTGATGCTCAAGGGCATTCCTTGAACGGTAGTGACGAAGCTTAAGTGGTCTTGCCTAACTATGTTGTTATAGAATTCTGCACATAGGGTGTTGTTGATCGGATGTGTGCAGAATACGAGTTTATCCAGTTGATAGAAGTTAATTGCGACATTGCGACTGGACAGGATTGGGAAAAGAACTGACGGTTAAGGTAACTTGTCTTAATCGGAACGTAGGTGGTTCGGGCGAATTTGTTACAAAGTTATAGGTTTGGAAACCTAGGGTCGGGACTGGGCTCGTTACCAGGGTTCGACTGAACTGCTCGGCGTTTTCTAGTTGAGAAGAAAGTAAGCAAATTGAGAATAAGAACTTAGATTATAGGAAGAGGCATGATTGACTTAGAATTTTCAATTAAGGGAAGAAAAATAACAAAAATTAAGTACCCAAAGTAAATTTCATACCTTGGAGGCATGGTTGAGGCAAGGGAAGCTTTAGGGTTACTTGATCCTCAAGAATGAATAGAGTGAGAAGAAGGATGTGTTTTTGGTGTGGGAAATGAGGGAGTCTCTGGTCCCTTTTATAGGGGTTTGATGGGGGGCGCCCGGGAGGTTCCGGGCGCCCTCAACAGGTCGGTTTGCCTCGGGCAGGGAAACGGTCTGTGGGGACGCCCGACAGGTCACGGGTGCCCTGATCAAGGCTGGTCAACTGCAGCTTTTGCTGGTTTGACTGTCGTGGACGATAGGTTTGTCGATGGGGGCGCCCTGGTCAAAGGTAGTTGATTGCAGCCTTTTGGCTACTTTAATCAGTGTGGGGGACAGAAGCGTATAGGGGCGCCCGACGGGTCACGGGCGCCCTTGTCAAGTCGGTCAAAATGCAGCTTTTGCTGCTTTGACTGGAGCTGGTACGTTGTCAGTGTTGTCGGGGGCGCCCGACAGGTTACGGGTGCCCTCATGGACTGCTTTCAGCAGCCTTTGACCTTGTACAGTTGGGGGCGCCCGGGACGGTCAGGGCGCCCTAGGTAGCAGCCTTTTGACTGTTTTGACCAGGTTTGACTGTTTGACTTCGTTTGACTATGTTTGACCATGTTTGACTATGTTAATCATAGTTTGACTATGTTAACCACAGTTTGATCATGATTATGAAGGCACAAGCAAGGTGGTTTAATTTGAGTTTAATTTTCCTGTCTCACTGAATCTAGGGTTTTCAAACACGTTAACCTTAAGGTTTTTGTGAGACAGGTTTGAGGGTAAAAATTTTAAAAAGGAGTTTTAATTTACTTGAAAAGATATTTACTTTTGAAAATAGATTTTTAAACAAATAAGTTTAGAAATTTTGAAAAATAGATTAAGTGATTTTTGAAAAAGAAATAAGTTTAAGAAGTAGAAATTTTGAAAACAGATTTGAATCTATAATTATTTGAAATTTGAGTTAGATTCGAATTTGACAAAAGATAATTTGAATTTGAATTTCAGAAATTGGCTTCCAGGTCTTGGCGAGGCACTAGGCCTTCTTTGGCCGTAGCCTTATGGGATCATCCACCCTTTCCTTGACAAAGCCTTTTAATGAAATTTCATTTTCAAATTAACTTAGGTCATTTTCTGGTCTAACTAGCTTGGGTCTTGGATCGGTAGCTTCGGCTGGTTTCACCAGTCTAAACAGACCAAGTGGACTTGATCTTATTAGAGTTGGTTTCCCCAACGTACTATCATCTCACCTCCTCTCAATACTATGTTTTCAAATTTCAAGTAATTTAGTCCTCAAGTCTAACTATTCCTAATTCTAAGCATGGCAACTTGCAGAAATTTAAATAAACAAGCAATTAAAAAAATTATCTAATAATGAAAATTATTTTGATTTTGGCTCCCCCTGGACTAAAGCCTCAGTATGGGTTAGGCAAGATGTGAATCTTGTCCTTGGGGATCCAAAATTGATTTGAACCAGTTGGTTTAGTCAGGCATAGTTTTGGCACCCATGCCTGAACCTTAGGTCTTGACTGGTTCAGTACAGCAAAGTAAGATCTTTGCCGAGATTTGGTTCTATAGCCAAGTCCGGATCGGTTTAGAACATACTTCTGTTTTTCAAGAATCATATCAAGATTCTTGGGGAACCAGAAGTGAATCGTTCTAAAGCTGTTCGTAAGTCCTTAACTTGAGTTTTCAGGGAGGAGTTCTCTGATTCAAGTTTTTCAACTTGATCAGGGGTTTCTTCCTGAAGTTTCTCGGTTAAGGCCTTAGACTCAGCTTCCTCTTTCAGGAATTTTACTTCCTGTCGGAGGGACTCGATTCGGAGTTTGGCTTTCGCCAAAACTCGGGATAGATAGGAAATAAGCGAATTCAATTGCAATTTTGAAAAACCCGTTACCCTTATTTCGCCGTTGTCGGAGAAGGTCAGCTTGTCGTCGTCCTGGTCCGAGTCTGAGTCAGTCTCGATTTGATCCGAAGCGGTCAGGGCTAGAAGATTGGACTGGGGTGCTTCTTCTTCTCCTTCTGAGGAAGACTCGTCCCAGGTTGCTTGGAGTGCCTTCTTCTTTCTGGTCTTTTTGGACTCCTTTAGGCTTGGACATTCAGTCTTGTAGTGGCCCTTCTTCTTGCATTCGTAGCAGGTTACGTTGGGCTTGTGTTTGTCATATGCCGGTTCAGCTTGTCTGTCCTTTCTTCGGCTTGTTCTCCGTGTGTTGGTTTGGTTCTTCAACTTTTTGTAGTAGCTTCAAGCTAGCCGGACCAGTTCAGATTGATCTTCTTCTTGATCTTCTGTTTCTGAATCTGAGGTAGATTCGGGTTCAACTTGAGTTTGCTTCTTGGTCGTCTTTCCTGTTTTCCCTGCAAAGAAAGCTATACTTTTCTCGACCAAATTGCAGTTAGTCTATTCATGTAGTTCAAGTTCAGAAAATAACTCATCTAACTTAATTTTTGATAGATCCCTAGAGACCTTGTATGCATCTACCATAGATGCCCACAAGGTGGTCCTAGGGAACGCGTTTAGGGCATACCTTATAAGATCACGGTTTTGAACCTGGTGACCTATTGCGTGAAGACCGTTCATCAATTCCTGGATTCTGGCATGGAGCTGAGCTGCTGTCTCGTCATCTGCCATTCTGATGGTGAAGAGCTTGTTCAGTAGCAGATACCGTTTGTTGATCCTCGTATCTGAAGTTCCTTCGTGTAGCTCGATCAGTTTAGCCCATAGCTCCTTGGCGCTGTTGAATGGGCCTACGTGGTTCAGCTCCTCTTTTGTCAGTCCGCATTGAAGGCTCTGAGTTGCTTTGGCGTCAGCTTCAATCTTGCGCTTAAGGGCAGTGTCCCACTCTGAGTAGTTTTGTGGTACGCCTTCAGCATTTGTGGGAATCATCAGTCCAGACTGGATGATTATCCACATATCCACCTGAGTTTTCAGGTGGACCTCCATTCGACTTTTCCAGTAAGGAAAGTCTTCTCCACTAAAAAGTGGAGGTCTGGTGGTGCTAAAACCTTCTTGGATGGCCATTTGTTACTGAAATAGCAAACAACAAAAACAACGAAAATATTCCAAGACTTGGTCTTGGATTAGTAGTGCGGGAAAAAAAGGAACAAATTTCAAGGGGTGTTGCACCAACCTTGAAAGAAAAACTCGAACGAAAATATTTAAACAAATGAGAGAGAAAACGAAAGAAATCCGAAAAATTTTCAAACTGGTGGTTGCACCAAGTTTGAATTCCCCGCTCTGATACCACTTGTTGGATCGAGAGATGCGATAGAGGGGGGTGAATGTCGCAAATCGTTCGGATTAAATAAAAAGAGTAAGTGCGCGGCGGAAATAGAGACAAAGCAACACAACGCTAACAAGGTCGTTTTACTTGGTTCGGAGCCTGGGTCGACTCCTACTCCAAGGCCCACGGTCGTTGACCATTTACTTTGGGCAATTCTATAATGCGTAGAATGAGTACAGAAGAGAAATACAAATTGCAATAAGAAAGATTACACTTCTGTATTTACCAACTCCCGGGGTAGGCTCGAGTTTCGGTGCAGCGGGAGGTCGACGGCGCTTCGGACTTGAGTCGGGAAGTTCCTGGAGCAGAGCGCGGTCGTCAGAGAGTTTGGATGTGTTGTTTGAAAGCGGTGTTCTGAAGAGGAGGGTCGAGGCCCTTTTTATAGTGCCTGGGGGCGCCCTGGTCGACGGGGGCGCCCCCCCACGTGGCAGCAGATCCACACAAGGCGCAGTCAACGACTTATCCCTCGAGGTTTATTTGCTTTCTTTGTGTTTTGTGTTCACCTTGGGGGCGCCCAGGACACTCCGGGCGCCCTGGTCAGCAGTTGCCTCTTTCCTTTGAGGCATTCTGAGCTGCAGACACAGTTCCTTCGGTCCTGCTTCCAGGGTTAGTCCAAAACACAATAAAACAAATATTTAATTTAATTTATACAGCCTCAGCTGTCTTGGTTCTGACTTTGGTCTCCAAAATGGAGCCCTAGGTCGAACCGACGCCTAATGTTCCCTCAAGGGGAACGCGTCCTCACCTACTCCTCTCGGGAGAATTTACCTGGTGCCAACCGGCTCCTCCAGTTGGACTTTTGCCCGGCAGCCCTTCGCCAGGTCTTGAGTACCACGCAGCCCTTCGCTTGGTGCCTAGCAGCCCTTCGCTAGGTCTTTTCTTCTGGCAGCCCTTTGCCAGGGCCTAGCATTCCTTTGCTAGGGTTTGTCCATTCTGGCAGTCCTTCGCCAGAGCCTAGCAGTCCTTCGCTAGGGCTTTTCTTCTGGCTGGCATTCCTTTGCCAGTGCCTAGCATTCCTTCGCTAGGGCTTTTCCTGTACACTCAAGAAACTTGTTAGACAACAACTAACCCTTAACTTTTGAACCCTTTTGCCAATATCAAAACACAGGTTTGACTTGGGTGCATTCTGCACCAACAGACTTTTCCAAGATAGCTTCTCCACTAACCGCCCTTACCAGAAAGAATAAGAAGTACGAATGGACTGAAGATTGTGAGCGGAGTTTTATTGAGTTGAAGAAGAGATTGACGAGTGCTCCCCTTTCTTACAGTTCCAGAAAGTGATAGAAGTTTTGACATATACAGTGATGCCTCAAAGTTGGGACTAGGAGTTGTACTCATACAAGAAGGCAAGGTCATTGCTTATGCCTCCCGATAACTCAAGGATTATGAAAAGAACTACCCTACTCATGATCTTGAGTTAGCTGCCGTAGTATTCTCCCTCAAGATGTGGAGACATTACCTATACGGAGTCCAGTGTAGGATTTACACAGATCACCAGAGTCTGAGGTATTTCTTCACTTAGAAGGACCTGAATATGAGACAACGAAGGTGGCTGGAGATAGTTAAAGATTATGACTGTGAGATTCTCTATCACCCCGGCAAAGCAAATAGGGTGGCTGACGCTTTAAGCAGAAAGACTTGCGCAACTTTGATGTCCCTATCATCACTGTCACCACCACTACAGCAAGAGATAGTAGATTGTAGAGTGGAGATCATAGATGGGCAACTCTCAGTATTGACACTAGAGTCAAATCTGCTTGAGGATATACAGAAAGAGCAAGATAAAGATTCTGATATTCAAAAGATCAAACAAGGGATACAAGAAGGAGGAAGTAAAGAGTTTAGAGTATCTGATAGGGGGATACTCTATTATGGAGACCGTCTATGTGTCCCTAGCAGTGAGGAGCTAAGAAAGAAGATTCTTGAGGAAGCCCATAGAACTCCCTACTCTATGCATCCTGGTTCTACCAAAATATACCAGGATTTGAAAAGAAGATTTTGGTGGTCCGGAATGAAAAGAGATGTAGCTAAGTATGTCAGTACCTACCTGACGTGCCAAAGAGTGAAAGCAGAACACCAGAGGCCAGGAGGAGTCCTACAGCCTATACAGATTCCAGAGTGGAAATGGGAAGACAAAGCCATGGACTTCATTGTTGGTCTACCCAACACAACAAATGGCTATGATGCTATCTGGGTCTACCTAACACAAAAAGCGGTTTACAACAAGGTTGGCTTAGGTTACCAACTTAAAGAATCAAATTTTATGTCATTGATGTCTAGAACCCATTTTAGATCACAAAATAATTCTAGGGTTCAAAAGGTTAGAAAGAAAAAGACTAAGTCATGGGTGCCTAAGTCTTTCATTGTAGATTCTTTAGGTCCCAAAATTTGGGTACCTAAAACCTCAATATTTAGAATTATATAAGCATTAATTGAGGGAGAGCATCTATCAACATAGGTTGTTGATAAGTGGTGCTCCAAACCCAAGGCTAGAGTTACACTAGTTTCAAAATAAGTCAACAAGCCTTGGAAATTATTTTTATATATTGCATGAAGGGTTTAGATTCACACATAACATGCTCTTGCCGTGAATTGCTTAGGACAATTAGGTTTATTCTTGCAATTTATAGTTTACTGTAATTTATGATTTATGAAATTCTTTATCTCAAGCCCAAGGTGCCTATTTTCTTATATGGGTTATAGAACATGAATGAATGCTAAAAGAAAAAAAACAAGTATGGACATGTTAGTTAGTACTAATTTGAAAATCACTATGAAAATTTCACAATACATGATTAGACAAAGAACATGAGCTTAAGGTCTAGGGTTGATGCTCTCATTGTATCAAACTCAAATTCCATGACTTGTTTGTTTTCCCAATGATTGTGCTTTGATACAAACCTGCTTTTGATACTCAAGTTAAGGATTAAGCACATACTGATCACGCTTTGATAGGGGTTAAAGTCTTGAATCTTGATAAGAATTTGATACAAGCATGTTTTGGAAATTGATCATATGTTGATACTAATTTGACACAAGCATGGTTTGAAAATTTGATCATATCTTTTTTATCATGAAATCTGATCATGCCTTGATATAAACTTGTTTTTGAAACTCAAGATCATACTTAGATCATAGTAGAAACATTCTGATACAAACCTGATAGAAAAGTTTAGGGATTATGGACTTAATACATATCTTAAACAAATTTGAACATGCTTGTTTTTAAATATGTTTAAACAATTTTTTCCATGATATTTTACTTTGTGGGAAAATACGTTTAGTTAAGAGAAATCCCTTAGGATCAATGGGAATTAATCTGAGTGAATTAGGGTTTAAGAGTGATTGAGAGTTGAACCAAACCTGGGGTCAGATCTCTTAAATCTCATTTCTGAAATCTGGAACTGAGAAAACCTTCTGTATCAGACCTGATCGGTCCATCGACCGATCAGGACTCACCCTGATCGGTCTGGTGACTGATCAGGGATCACTCAGATCGGTCTGGTGACCGATCAGATCAATGCTGATTAGAGGTATCAGATTACTCCTCAGTCCGATCTCCTCTCGTCGAATTGTATCAGTTTAATGATCATACCATAAACAAATCTGATACATACCTGATTATTCCAAGAACATGACCATACCTGATCATTCATTGGTATAAACCTGGTACTAAGTGAATACAGATTCATTTCTAAGGAATTTTAAAGACCATTGATTCTCGAAAATTTTTCTAAAATATCAAGTGTTACAATGAAGTTTGGCTACTCATAATGAACCTAATATTAATTTGATACAAACCTATGTTGGAATGTTCAAATTTATAAGAAAGGGTTTGTTGAGTCATGACTCTTGTTTTTAATATCGTGTTCCAGAAATATTTCTGGAATGTCGAATATTAATAGAGTCTACACCCTGTTATGGAATGCAAATTGTTAATGCAGTCTCATCAGGAACATATCAAAGTTTTCAAAAAATTTCTGAAATCTGATCGCTCCCCAGACTAATCAGATATACTCTGTATCACGTAATCAACAGACCTGGTTGGTCACGGAGACCAATCAGGACTATGTTTCAGATACAGTTGCATTCCTTACTCGTCCTATGAAGCATATACGTATTTGACCATGATATATTTCTGTATATGTCTTCACATGAAAGTCTAAGTGTTAATGCAGTCCGATCTTGAACGAATTAGAATTATAGAAATTTTTCTAAAAATTGATCGTTCATAGATAAATCAGAAATTGTTATGTATCGATCATCAGTCTAATGAAACTGCGATAATTCTTTTCATATGATGTATATACATTGATGCCATGATACATTTATGATATATGCCTCTCATATACAATTTCAAAATCATCCTTTGATTTACTTGTCAAATGAAACATATACAAGTTTTATTCTGTATATGTTTTCATGCGCAATTCAAAACTTAACTTTGATTAGTTTTGGGTTTGGGGAGAGACCCGTGTTTGAGGGGGAGGTATATTTAAACATAATAACCATACCCTTTTCGATGTTTGACAAAGGGGGAGAAAATGCTTGATTAAGTTTAAGGTTATTGTAGGGGGAGGATCTTGATTCCCTTACAATAATTGAACTGCCTTCAATTGATCATTAATGCCTAAACTTAAATCGGGTTGTCAAACAACAAAAAGGGGGATATTGTTGATGCAGTCTGACCCTGATTGTTGTTTTGGTGTTGACACCGATTTATGTTTGATTCAAGTTTGGTTGAATTCGGATAAGTCCAGGTGGATCGAGAGATCGCACGCTGGCATGTGAAAAGTCCAAACTTAGAGGGATAGGTGTGAAAAAGTCCTAGCTTAGAGGGCTAGGTGTGAAAAGTCCTAACTTGGAGGGTTAGGTGGGAAAAAGTCCTAGCTTGGAGGGCTAGGTGATGGAAATCCCGGTGAGTGAAGCCGGGTCCTGATGAGTTAAGCCAGGTGGTGGAAATCCCAGTGAGTGAAGCCGGGTCCTGGTGAGTGAAGCCAGGTGATGGAAATCCCAGTGAGTGAAGCCGGGTCCTGGTGAGTGAAGCCAGGCGATTGAAATCCTAGTGAGTGAAGCTAGGTTGAAATCCCGGTGAGTGAAGCCGGGTCCTGGTGAGTGAAGCCGGGTGATTGGAAATCCCGGTGAGTGAAGTCGGGTCCTGATGAGTGAAGCCAGGTGATTGAAATCCTAGTGAGTGAAGCTAGGTTGAAATCTCGGTGAATAAAGTCGGGTCCTGGTGAGTGAATCCAGGGGATTGGAAATCCCGGTGAGTGAAGCCGGGTCCTGGTGAGTGAAGCCAGGTTGACTGAAGTCCCGGTGAGTGAAGCTGGGCACGGTGTCTTGGTCTGGGGGACTAAGAACGAGTCAGAGAAGGGCTGGAGGCGTGTTTCCTTGACTTAGAGTGGATTTGGCCTTGCCTGGATCGGTTCGGTGACCGATCAGGGAAGTTGGCACGAAGTTCCCTCTTGGATTGGTCTAGTGACCGATTCAGCTATGTCTGATCGGTCTGGTGACCGATCAGGGAGAACCCCACTGCTCGACTCCTGATTGGTCTGGTGACTGATCAAGGAGTATATAGTTTCCTTGCTACTCTGCTCCTGATCGGTCTGGTGACCGATCAGGGAGCATACAGTGGGTTTTGGAAACCTTACTGCTTGGCTCCTGATCGGTCTGGTGACCGATCAGGGATACTATTCAGATCGGACTGGTGAATGATCCACGGGATCTCAAAAATCGCGAGGTTCTCCTTATAACCGATCAGGATGGAGCCTGATTGGTTTGAGAGCGGCTTGATCGGTCTGGTGACCGATCAGGGCACAGCCTGATTGGTCTGGGGACTGATCTGGAGTGTGCAGCAGAATGCTGGATTAGTCTGGGGACCAATCAGGAGTGTGCAGAAGACTGCTGGATCGGTCTGGGGACCGATCAGGAGCAGAACTTTAATTCAAATATGCTGTCAGAAGTTTCTGATCGCGTCTGTTTTCTCTGCCGATTCTCGGATACATTGCCAATATTATTTGATATGCATTGCTAAGTTTCTATTGGAGTATGCAGAATTTACAGGGATGATTCAAACATTGGAGTAGAGTCAATGGGAGGCTTTCCTTGAAGCAGGTTTGGCTATTTCGTTGTTTCAGGTCTCAACGGCTTCTGGAGTGCAGCTGGCAACTGACGGAGGCTCAGCTGGAGAGGGTCTTCAGTGGACTGAGTGCTCAGGGAGTCAGGGGGTCAGGCTGTGGCTTCAGTGGATGCTGATGGAGAGTCTGGTGATGGGAGCAGAGGCTTAAGATGAGGCTGGAAGCAGAGGAGCGACAACAAGGAAGACAGAAAAATGAGTGAAGTTTTGGCTGTGGGGTTGTGCTCTCTGTTGCTTTGTGCTTGAGCGATCTTGTTGCATTCCTATGAGATCTTTGTGAGTGTTCCTTCTTGTGTGATCTCTTGTACTCAAGTTCAATCATCTGTGAGATTTGTGGAGAGGTTTCTCCACCGAGAAGGAGACTCTATCTTATCCGGTGTTCACCGGGGCTTGATCTGTCGACGATCAAAGGATCGCGCACCTCACGGGCACGCCAAGGAGTAGGGGCAAGTTATCCCCGAACCTTGTACATCACAGTGTTAGCGTTTGTTTGGTTTGCATTTCTTTCTCTGCTTTGTTGTTTGTTCTGCATTTTCTTCCGCTGCTAATCTTATCACGCAGAAAACTTCAAAGTGCAAATTGTGGGTGTCTAGCTACATTCACCCCCCTTATAGCCATCCAAGGTCCAACAAGTGGTATCAAAGCTTGGGGCTCTGTTCAAGCAGATTAACAACCGAGAGCTTACAACAAGATGACTATGGGAGGAGAAGGCTACAGCACAAACAGACCTCCATTCCTCGACGACACTGATTTTCCATATTGGAGGTCAAGGATGGAGTTCTACCTCAAAACCAACATGAGCATATGGTTCTCAGTGAATGAGGGTTTCTCCCCTCCAAAGGATAATGAGGAAATGAGCTTGAGTTTTCGAGTTGGTCGGCTAAGCAAGTCAAAAAGGGGGAAGCCAATGCCAAAGCTATTATCACCTTGCAATGTGGGATGACCAAGGATCAGTTGATCAAAGTTGGTCTCTTCACAAGTGCTAAAGATCTATGGAGCAAGCTCATTGAGCTCCATGAAGGCACTCATGAAACCCGGACAGCCAAGAAAGATTTCCTTCACAGTCAATTCCAAAATCTGTCCATGGAAGAAAATGAAAAGGTAAGTGAACTTCATGGAAGATTCTAAGAGATCCTCAACGGCTTACATTCCATCGGCGAAAAGGTAGAAAACCGGGATCGAGTAAGCTTTGCACTTAAATCTTTTCCGAGGAATACTTTGTGGTCATCCATGGTGGATGCCTACAAGGTTTCCAAGGTCCTTTCCTTTGTTAAATTAGAAGATTTGTTTTGTGAAATAGAATTACATGAGATCTCTAACCAAGGCCCAAAGGAGAAAGGGTTTGCTTTTGTAGCGACCCGCCTTCTCCTGTCTTAGACGGATCGTTACTTTACTCTACTTCTCGACTTCTGATGCATGACTAAAAATGCGGAAATCTTTTTTTTTTTTAAACTTTTAAATTCATCTAACAATTATATTCTAACTTAAGCAATCATGCATGATAACGTATCACACTTTCTATCTCAAAAGCTCGCAAATGGTACACTTTGAAGTTTGCCTCGCCCAACACCACAATCGGGTATCAGTCGACTGATACTGCATCAGTCGACTGGTAGGCCTGAATTCAGAAAACTCAGGTTTCGGCAGTTGCTTCACAGCTCCTCCAAACCTATAATTTCGAGCCATATGGAATCATGACACCATTTCTACACTCTATGACAGTTTTCAAATGAGTTTAGCCAATCAAAACGAATCCATAAACTTGAAATTTGGACTTTTGCGGAAGAAAATAAACTATTCAAGTTATATGAACTTTAACACTAAAGTTTGTACCAATCTTGACTTCTATATATTCATGACGCCAAATACATGTTCTATGACCTTGCTAAAGCATTATGAAATGTGAATGCAACTTTTCTAAACATATTTAAGCAATGAAACTTAATTCAAAGAAGAAATTGATACTATCATGGCACATGCATCTATTTCTCTAACAAAGTATCAATATCTCCAACTACTCACATTTCTACTCATCCAATGCAATCATAAGAATATATAGGCTAAAAGAAATGACATGGAATCTTTACTCTAAGAAATTGAGTATGTAAAACTATCCAAAACTTAAATGTTCGCTAAACTCCATAAAACAAGAACTTGAAATTCAAATGAACTATAACATTGTGAATTAAACAACTAAATTGTCTTGTGCCAAAGATCTCTCCATAATCAGCCGCCACACACACTTTACTCAGCACCGCCTCGTCGTCTTCCTTCAGAATTGCTTGCCTTTACCTTTATCTGCAGTAAGAGGAAATGCAACTAGTAAGCAAAAAGTTTAGTAAGTACTATCTAGCTCACAAAAATCTCGAAATGTGCAAACATGCTTCTAGGACAATATGAAAATCATATGAGATACTAATATGCTTGAAAGAAAACTAAGAACATGTATAACTCAAAACATGCATACTCAAGCAATAATAAATCTCAATTTACTTTTCTTGGCTCAACTTGAAACTTTAGCTATTCTTTATCTTTTGAAAACTTTCTTAAACTTTAGAAAAACTTTGCTAAAGCATATACTTGAAAATAATAATCACTTGGATCCACTGAAGACGTAAGTACCATCTGATGCGCGTTCCCTAAAAGGTTGGGGTAGCGAGCAACCAATCCTAATAGAGCAGACCTTGGTCTACCAGGGCCAAGACCTTGGAATTGGACACCTGGATTTCTTTAACGACGCCCTTGGACGCCGGGTACTGGCCTTAGAAAATAAAATAGCTTTTCTTTCTTTTCTTTCTTATCTGTGAATGCCTTGGCATTTTCTCGAGCACCTTGCGTGCTAAAATCCCTAAGTCTTGACTTTTGAGGATTTCTTAAGGCCTTGGCCTTTTCTTTTCTTATCTTTATCTTCTCTTTTCTTTTCTCATAGCTTTTCTTGGACCCTAAACTCACATAGGGTATTATTCAACATATATAAGCATATAATGAACTAAGATCACATGCAAA
Source organism: Boesenbergia rotunda (assembly GCA_024364735.1). Lineage (NCBI taxonomy): Eukaryota > Viridiplantae > Streptophyta > Magnoliopsida > Zingiberales > Zingiberaceae > Boesenbergia > Boesenbergia rotunda. Next base: position 586,947 of record JAGFNQ010003972.1, on the reverse strand, counting down.
AACTCAACCAAAAAGGAAATATCTCTTTTAAAAACTTTTAAGGGAAATTCTTGCGGAAAAACCGCCTCTTACTGCAGGTGAGCAGTACTTACCTTGATATCTTGGACTTACAACCAAGAACGGCGTCGGAGGTTCGAGAGAAACTTGAGATCTTGGAGAATTCTTCATGCCTACGCGTTCCTCTCGTCGCGGGGATCCCGAATATAGGAATATCTCTCGGAGGAGAGCTTTGGCCGGCCCTTGAGGGCTTGGTGTTGGTCGGCGTCGCCCAAGAGAGGAGAGGGGGTCGGCGTGAGGGTTTGGAGAGGAGAGAAATAAAACTTCTCTCTTTAATTATCTATTTATACCTATGGGGCGGATCGACCTAACTACCCCTTAAATATAAGTCTCTCCACCCTTTGCTGTGCTTGATACCCTAGCCTGGCTGGTCGCGCGCTTGCCTGGTTTCGTGCAGGTCGCGGGTTCGAACTCCCTGCTGCCCTTTTAAAATTTTTCCTTTTTTTTTCTTTTTCTTTCTTTTTTTTTCTTTAAAATACTAAACGGACTCGGAAAATTCCATAAAAATATTCTAAAAATTCCTAAAAATATCTAGAATATTTCTAAACCATTTTTAAATAATTCTAAGGACTTTAAGAACTAAAAATGGGAATTTTGTGGCGTTACAATCCCCTATACCTTATGAAATGTTCGTCCTCGAACTTAGAATAATTCTGGATATCTTTCTCTCATGCTGTCCTCACGTTCCCAAGTAGCCTCCTCATGCTTTTGATTCTGCCAGATGACCTTCACTAGTGGCACTTCTTTGTTTCTTAATCTTTTAACTGCTTTGTCCACTATCTGTGTCAGTCTGCTCTCATAACTAAGATCTTCTTGGATCTGTACTGACTGAGGCTGAATCACTTGGCTAGGGTCGTGAATACACTTCTTTAGCATAGAGACATGAAAGGTACTGTGGATAGCTGACATATCCTCTGGTAGGTCCAGCTCATATGCTACCTTACCAACCCTCTTTATGATCTTGTAGGGTCCTATGTAGCGAGGACTTAGCTTACCCTTTTTACCAAATCTCATCACTCCCTTCATAGGAGCGACCTTGAGAAATACTGAATCTCCAACTTAGAATTCAAGTGGCCTACGGCGTGTGTCAGCATAACTTTTCTGTCGACTCTGGGCAGTCTCAATCCTCTGGCGGATCGTCTGGATAGCCTGAGTGGTCTCATCTATAAGCTCAGTCTGGCTGCCTAGTTCTGACTCCATCTCCTTCCTCTCACCAGCTTCTTGCCAACATATGGGTGATCTACATTTCCTGCCATATAATGCCTCATAAGGCGCCATCCTGATGGTGGCCTGATAGCTATTGTTGTAGGCAAACTCAGCTAAGCACAGAAATTTGCACCAACTGCCTTTAAAGTCCAATGCACAAGCCCTGAGCATGTCTTCTAAAATCTGATTTACTCTCTCTGTTTGTCCATCTGTCTGGGGATGGAAAGCTGTGCTGAACTGAAGTCTGGTGCCTAGGGCGTCCTGAACACACCTCCAAAAATGGGAGATGAACCGCCCATCTCTGTCAGAAACGATCGACTTCGGAACTCCGTGAAGCCTGATTACTTCTTTCACATATAGCTGTGCTAACTGCTCTACCGAATGCGATAACTTGATGGCTAGGAAGTGGGCAGACTTGGTCAATCTGTCCACTATCACCCAAATTGCATCGTGTCCATGGGTGGTTCTTGGAAGACCTGTGATAAAGTCCATGGATATTTCTTCCCACTTCCACTCTGGAATGGGAAGAGGCTGCAGAACTCCTCCTGGTCTCTGGTGCTCGGCTTTGACTCTCTGGCAGGTCAAGCAGGTACTGATATATCTGGCCACGTCTCGCTTGAGTCCAGACCACCAGAATCTTTTCTTTAAATCTTGGTACATCTTGGTAGAACCAGGATGCATAGAGTACGGGGTACTGTGAGCTTCTTCTAAAATATTCTTTCTTAGTTCCTCATCATTGGGGACGCAAAGGCGGTCTCCAAAATAGAGGATGCCACTATCTGATACTCGAAACTCTGAATTTTCTGCCTCTTGGATCCCCTGCTTGATCTTCTGGATTTCTGGGTCTTGATCTTGCTTTCCTTATATATCTATAAGCAGGGTTGACTCTAGAGTCAATGCAGAAAGTTGCCCAATTATTACCTCGACTCCAAAATTCTCTATTTCTTTCTGAAGTGGTAGAGACAGTGATGATAAGGACATCAGTGCCGCACAGGATTTTCTGCTCAGTGCATCTGCCACTTTATTAGCTTTACCTGGGTGGTAGAGGATTTCACAGTCATAATCTTTGACCAACTCTAGCCACCTGCGCTGCCTCATATTCAGATCTTTCTGAGTGAAGAAGTACTTCAAACTCTGATGGTCGGTGAAGATTCTGCACTGCACTCCATACAGGTAGTGTCTCCAGAGCTTCAGTGCGAAAACCACAGCTGCTAGCTCAAGGTCGTGGGTAGGGTAATTCTTCTCATAGTCCTTGAGTTGTCTGGAGGCGTATGCTATTACTTTACCATCTTGCATGAGGACAGCTCCAAGGCCCATCTTGGATGCATCACTGTAGATGTCAAAGGCCTTGTCACTCTCTGGAACAGTCAGGATGGGAGCACTGGTCAGCCTCTTCTTCAGCTCTAGAAAACTGTGCTCGCATTTATCTGACCATTCAAACTTCTTGTTCTTTCTGGTCAAGGCTGTGAGTGGAGAGGCTATCCTGGAAAAGTCCTCCACAAATTTTCTGTAATATCCTGCCAGGCCTAAGAAGCTTCTGATCTCACTGGCATTCTTGGGTCTACACCAGTTGCTGACTGCTTCTATCTTGGCTGGATCAACTTGAATGCCTTCTTTGGATACAATGTGACCTAGGAAGGTCACCTGATCTAGCCAAAACTCACACTTTGAGAATTTTGCATAGAGCTTCTCCTGCTGAAGGATCTGCAGCACTATCCTCAAGTGTGTAGCATGTCCTCTGGAGTCTGTGAGTATATGAGAATATCATCAATAAATACAATGACGAATTTATCGAGATACTCCCTGAAGATGTGGTTCATCAGCTCCATGAAGACTGCTGGAGCATTGGTTACTCCAAAAGGCATTACTACAAATTCATAGTGGCCGTATCTTGTCCTGAAAAGCCGTCCTGGGGATGTCACTTTCTTTAACCTTCAGCTGATGATACCCAGAACGCAGATCTATCTTCGAGAACACTGTAGCCCCTTTGAGCTGATCAAATAAATCATCTATTCTAGGAAGGGGGTACTTGTTCTTGATGGTTACCTTGTTCAGAGCTCTGTAGTCTATGCACAGGCGCATAGACCCATCCTTCTTCTTGACGAAAAGTACAGGAGCTCCCCAGGGTGAATGACTCGGGCGAATGAAGCCCTTGTCTAGTAGCTCCTGGAGTTGCTCTTGTAATTCCTTCAACTCTGCTGGAGACATACGATATGGGGCCTTCGAGACCGGACCGGTACCGGGCACTAGCTCGATCTCGAATTCCACTTCTCTGTTGGGAGGTAGTCCAGACAATTCTTCTGGGAACACTTCTGGATATTCATAGACTACCCGTACATTCTCCTGCTTGAGTTCTTCCTTTGCTTCTGATTCCACTATGTGTGCTAGAAAACCAGCACACCCTTGCTCTAGCATCTGGTGGGCTGCCAAGGCTGAGAGAAATTTCTGAGTCTTCCTCCTTGGGGCTCCTTGAAACTCGAATGGTGGTTCCCCTTCTGGGCTGAAAACCACCTTCCTTCTACGGCAGTCCACTGAAGCGCTGTACTTACTGAGGAAATCCATGCCCAATATGATGTCGAAGTCCTGCATCGCAAGGACTATCAGATCGACATGTAGCTCTCGGTCTGAAATCTTGATTGGCACAGCCCGGAGCCGCTGGGTGGATTCCATGATTTCCCCTGAAGGGAGAGTTGTCAGGAATCTGGACTCCCAACTCTCTGTAGGCACCTGTAACTTACTAGCAAAAGGTACTGATACGAAAGAATGGGTCGCCCCAGTGTCAAACAGTGTGGTAGCTAAATGCTGAAAAATAACTATTTGACCTGTTACGACCGTGGAGGTGCTGGCAGCTTCTTCCTTCGTGAGGGAAAAGACTCTGGCATTGGTTGGAACTGGTGCTGCTTCCAATCCTCCCTGACTGATCTGAGGTCCCTCCAGCATAGTAGGCATGTAATGTAACTGGGGCTGGCCTCCATACTGTATGGACTGCTGAGGAAGTACCTTAAACTTGTTTGGGCAGTCTTTGGATCTGTGTCCCTCTTGTCCACATGAATAGCATCCAGTTACACCCAAAAGGCATGTTCCTGGATGGTTCCTCCCACACTTAGGACAAGGTGGATACCCAGCTTGCTTATTCTCTGGTTTTTCTTTCTGGCTGCCAGGCCACTGCTTCCTTTTGTGGTTCTTGTTCTTCCAGTTCTGGCTATTTGGCTGAGGCTTCTGGCCTCCTATTGTCTTGTTCTCAATCAGGACTGGCTTCTGCTGTGCTTGCTGTGCCTTGATGCTATTCAGGTAGTGCTCTGAGATTAGAGCACTACTGACCAACTCCTCGCTGGTCTGGGGTCGGTGCATCCCGCTGTTCACGTTGAGTGCTATCTCAGGGTTCAGCATGCGGAGCATCAGTCTGACTCGCTCCTTCTCTGTGCTGACTAGCTCTGGGCAGAGGCGAGCTAGTCTGTTGAACTTTGCGACTGCTTCTCCCACTGGTAGGCTACCCTGTCTGAACTCTATGAAGTCCTCGAAGTGCTTGTTGGTAACCTTCATGTGGAAAAATTCCTCATAGAACTCGTGCTCAAAATCTGCCCAGCTCATCTGGTTGACTATCTTCTTACTCTTGACTCGCTCCCACCACATACGAGCATCTCCAGTTAGGCAGAAGGAGGCACATTTGACCTTCTCGACTTCTGGCCAGTCAAGAAGCTCCATTGTGCTCTCTAAAGTCTTGAACCAAGCCTGGGCATCCCAGGGCTCAGTCGTGCCTGAGAAGCTTTCAGGTTTCAGTCTCTGCCACTGGACGAGGTATGCTTCTGGTCTTCGGTTCACGGCAGGGGTCTCCTGTGGGACTGGTGGAACTTCAGCCACTACTGGAGTTCCCACTCCTGCTGTGGGTGGTGTAGGGGGCACTGGGTGCTGATTCGCCATCAGTGTGGCGATGGTCTTCTGTTGTTCTGTAATCTGAGCTTGCATTTGAGCAATGACTGCCATCAGGTTTGGCTGTTCTGTGCCAGGCTCATGTTATCTTGAACTGGAGTTCTGTTATTGCATTAGGAGCTCGGCCTCTTCTTGCCATCTAATAATGCATAAAGGAACAAGAAATCACTACTACATCTCTAGGTATAAACTTGTCTTCTTACTTAGTATCCCTAATATCCATTCTAGGGATTAAACATGATTCCGTGATACTAAGGGATTAAACATGCTTCCTTGTTCTATGCACATGTGAGTAGTACTTAAGCATTTCTCTATACTGCAATTAAATAAAGGAGCAATAGAAAAACTGAAACTTAAAGCTTTCTTACTTGAAGACGGCAAGGTTGATGCTGATGTGTGTGTGATGCTGTAGAATGGGAACTGCTCTGATACCACCTGTAGCGACCCGCCTTCTCTGCTTCAGACGGATCGTTACTTCTCTCTACTTCTCGACTTTTGATACATGACTAAAAATGCGGAAATCTTTTTTTTCTTTTTAATCTATCTAAGAATGATATTCTAACTTAAGCAATCATGCATAATAACATATCACACTTTCTATCTCAAAAGCTCGCAAATGGTACACTTTGAAGCTTGCCTCGCCCAACACCACAATCGGGTATCAGTCGACTGATACTGTATCAGTCGACTGGTAGGCCTGAATTCAGAAAACTCAGGTTTCGGCAGTTGCTTCACAGCTCCTCCAAACCTATAATTTCGAGCCATATGGAATCATGACACCATTTCTACACTCTATGACAGTTTTCAAATGAGTTTAGCCAATCAAAACGAATCCATAAACTTGAAATTTGGACTTTTGCGGAAGAAAATAAACTATTCAAGTTATATGAACTTTAACACTAAAGTTTGTACCAATCTTGACTTCTATACATTCATGACACCAAATACATGTTCTATGACCTTGCTAAAGCATTATGAAATGTGAATGCAACTTTTCTAAACATATTTAAGCAATGAAACTTAATTCAAAGAAGAAATTGATACTATCTTGGCACATGCATCTATTTCTCTAACAAAGTATCAATATCTCCAACTACTCACATTTCTACTCATCCAATGCAATCATAAGAATATATAGGCTAAAAGAAATGACATGGAATCTTTACTCTAAGAAATTGAGTATGTAAAACTATCCAAAACTTAAATGTTCGCTAAACTCCATAAAACAAGAACTTGAAATTCAAATGAACTATAACATTGTGAATTAAACAACTAAATTGTCTTGTGCCAAAGATCTCTCCATAATCAGCCACCACACACACTTTACTCAGCACCGCCTCGTCGTCTTCCTTCAGAATTGCTTGCCTTTACCTTTATCTGCAATAAGAGGAAATGCAACTAGTAAGCAAAAAGCTTAGTAAGTACTATCTAGCTCACAAAATCTCGAAATGTGCAAACATGCTTCTAGAACAATATGAAAATCATATGAGATACTAATATGCTAGGAAGAAAACTAGGAACATGTATAACTCAAAACATGCATACTCAAGCAATAATAAATCTCGATTTACTTTTCTTGGCTCAACTTGAAACTTTAGCTATTCTTTAACTTTTAAAAACTTTCTTAAACTTTAGAAAACTTTGCTAAAGCATATACTTGAAAATAATAATCACTTGGATCCACTGAAGACGTAAGTACCATCTCATATGCGCGTTCCCTAAAAGGTTGGGGTAGCGAGCCACCAATCCTAATAGAGCAGACCTTGGTCTACCAGGGCCAAGACCTTGGAATTGGACACCTGGATTTCTTTAACGACGCCCTTGGACGCCGGGTACTGGCCTTAGAAAATAAAATAGCTTTTCTTTCTTTTCTTTCTTATCTGTAAATGCCTTGGCATTTTCTCGAGCACCTTGCGTGCTAAAATCCCTAAGTCTTGACTTTTGGGGATTTCTTAAGGCCTTGGCCTTTTCTTTTCTTATCTTTATCTTTTCTTTTCTTTTCTCATAGCTTTTCTTGGACCCTAAACTCACATAGGGTATTAATCAACATATATAAGCATATAATGAACTAAGATCACATGCAAAAACTCAAACAAAAAGGAAATATCTCTTTTAAAAACTTTTAAGGGAAATTCTTGCGGAAAAACCGCCTCTTACTGCAGGTGAGCAGTACTTACATTGATATCTTGGACTTACAACCAAGAACGGCGTCGGAGGTTCGAGAGAAACTTGAGATCTCGGAGAATTCTTCACGCCTACGCGTTCCTCTCGTCGCGGGGATCCCGAATATAGGAATATCTCTCGGAGGAGAGCTTTGGCCGGCCCTCGAGGGCTTGGTGTTGGTCGGCGTCGCCCAAGAGAGGAGAGGAGGTCGGCGTGAGGGTTTGGAGAGGAGAGAAATAAAACTTCTCTCTTTAATTATCTATTTATACCTATGGGGCGGATCGACCTAACTACCCCTTAAATATAAGTCTCTCCACCCTTTGTTGTGCTTGATACCCTAGCCTGGCTGGTCGCGCGCTTGCCTGGTTTCGTGCAGGTCGCGGGTTCGAACTCCCTGCTGCCCTTTTAAAATTTTTCCTTTTTTTTCTTTTTCTTTCTTTTTTTTCTTTAAAATACTAAACGGACTCGGAAAATTCCATAAAAATATTCTAAAAATTCCTAAAAATATCTAGAATATTTCTAAACTATTTTTAAATAATTCTAAGGACTTTAAGAACTAAAAATGGGAATTTTGGGGCGTTACAGCTTTAGTGGCAGGTGACAAAAAGAAGAAAATGGAGGAGAGGACTCATTGTCACGTGGCTCTAGTGGCTTTAGAAGACTCAAATGAAGGAAGTGATAACGAATCAAGCTCCTCAACCGCGCCTTCATCATCTTCGGATGATGAAGAGGTAATCTCTCCAGAGCTAGACAAATGCTATAGAACAATAGCGTACTTAACAAAAATGCTTAATAAATCTAAGGCCAAAGTCAAAGCATTAAGATTGGAAGTAAAAGAATTGAAATCCTCTAAGGTTGAGGACATTCATGATTTGCATGATAAGTCCCTTGAGGATGAAAATAAGGATTTGAATAGCAAAGTTGAAAATCTCAAGAATATTCTTGAGAAGTTTTCAACTAGCTCTAAAACTCTAGACATGATACTAAATTCACAAAAAGCGGTTTATAACAAGGTTGGCTTAGGTTACCAACCTAAAGAATCATGTTTTATGTCATTGATGTCTAGAACCCATTTTAGATCACAAAATAATTCTAGGGTTCAAAAGGTTAGAAAGAAAAAGAAGGCATGGGTGCCTAAGTCTTTCATTGTAGATTCATTAGGTCCCAAAATTTGGGTACCTAAAACCTCAATATTTAGAATTGTATAAGCATTAATTGAGGGGGAGCATCTATCAACATAGGTTGTTGATAAGTGGTGCTCCAAACCCAAGGCTAAAGTTACACTAGTTTCAAAATAAGTCAACAAGCCTTGGAAATTGTTTTTATATATTGCATGAAGGGTTTAGATTCACACATAACTTGCTCTTGTAGTGAATTGCTTAGGACAATTAGGTTTATTCTTGCAATTTATAGTTTACTGCAATTTATGATTTATGAAATTCTTTATCTCAAGCCCAAGGTGTCTATTTTCTTGTATGGGTTATAGAACATGAATGAATGCTAAAAGAAAAAAAACAAGTATGGACACGTTAGTTAGTACTAATTCGAAAATCACTATGAAAATCTCACAATACATGATTAGACAAAGAACATGAGCTTAAGGTCTAGGGTTAATGCTCTCTTTGTATCAAACTTAAATTCCATGACTTGTTTGTTTTCCCAATGATTGTGCTTTGATACAAACCTGCTTTTGATACTCAAGTTAAGGCTTAAGCGCATACTTATCATGCTTTGATAGGGGTTAAAGTCTTGAATCTTGATAAGAATTTGATACAAGCATGTTTTGGAATTTGATCATATGTTGATACTAATTTGACACAAGCATGGTTTGAAAATTTGATCATATCTTTTGTATCATGAAATCTGATCATGCCTTGATATAAACTTATTTTTGAAACTCAAGTTCATGCTTAGATCATACTAGAAACATTCTGATACAAACCTGATAGACAAGTTTAGTGATTATGGACTTAATACATATCTTAAACAAATTTGAACATGCTTGTTTTTAAATATGTTTAAACAACTTTTTCCATGATATTTTACTTTGTGGGAAAATTCGTTTAGTTAAGAGAAATCCCTTAGGATCAATGGGATTGAATCTGAGTGAATTAGGGTTTAGGAGTGATTGAGAGTTGAACCAAACCTGGGTTCAGATCACTAAAATCTCATTTGTAAAATCTGGAACTGAGAAAACCTTTTGTATCAGACCTGATCGGTCCACCGACCGATCAGGACTCACCCTGATCGGATCGATCAGGACTCACCCTGATCGGTCTGGTGACCGATCAGGGATCACTCTGATCGGTCTGGTGACCGATCAGATCAATGTTGATTAGATGTATCAGATTACTCCTCAGTCCGATCTCCTCTCGTCGAATTGTATCAGTTTAATGATCATACCACAAACAAATCTGATACAAACCTGATTATTCCAAGAACATGGCCATACCTGATCATTCATTGGTAAAACCTAGTACTAAGTGAATACAGATTCATTTCTAAAGAATTTTAAAGACCATTGATTCACGAAAATTTTTCTAAAATATCAAGTGTTACAATGAAGTTTGGCTACTCATACTGAACCTAATATTGATTTGATACAAACCTATGTTGGAATGTTCAAATTCATAAGAAAGGGTTTGTTGAGTCATGACTCTTGTTTTTAATGTCGTATTCCAGAAATATTTTTGGAATGTCGAATATTAATAGAGTAAACACCCTGTTATGGAATGCAAATTGTTAATGCAGTATGATCAGGAACGTATCAGAGTTTTCAAAATTTTTCTGAAATCTGATCACTCCCCAGACTAATCAGATATACTTCTGTATCACGTAATCAACATACCTGGTTGGTCACGGAGACCAATCAGGACTATGTTTCAGATACAGTTGCATTCCTTACTCGTCCTGTGAAGCATATACGTATTTGACCATGATATACTTCTATATTTGTTTTCACATGGAAGTTCAAGTGTTAATGCTGTCCGATCTTGAACGAATCAAAATTACAGAAATTTTTCTGAAAATTGATCGTTCATAGATAAATCAGAAATTTTTCTGTATCGATCATCAGTCTGATAGAACTGCGATAATTGTTTTCATATGATGCATATATATTGATGCCATGATACATTTATGGTATATGTCTCTCATATGCAATTTCAAAATCATCCTTTGATTTACTTGTCATATGAAACATATACATGTTTGACCATAATATTATTATGTATATGTTTTTATGTGCAATTCAAAACTTAACTTTGATTATTTTGGGTTTGGGGAGAGACCCGTGTTTGAGGGGGAGGTATGTTTAAACATAATAACCATACCCTTTTGATGATTGACAAAGGGGGAGAAAATGGTTGATTAAGTTTAGGGTTATTGTAGGGGGAGGATCTTGATTCCCTTACAATAATTGAACTGCCTTCAATTGATCATTAATGCCTAAACTTAAATCGGGTTGTCAAAAAACAAAATGGGGGAGATTGTTGATGCACTCTGACCCTGATTGTTATTTTGGTGTTGACACCGATTTAAGTATGATTCAAGTTTGGTTGAATTCGGATTAAGTCCAGGTGGATCGGGAGATCGCACGCTGGCATGTGAAAAGACCTAACTTGGAGGGTTAGGTGTGAAAAAGTCCTAGCTTGGACGGCTAGGTGTGAAAAGTCCTAACTTGGAGGGTTCGGTGGGAAAAAGTCCTAGCTTAGAGGGCTAGGTGATGGAAATCCTGGAGAGTGAAGCCGGGTCCTGGTGAGTGAAGCCAGGTGGTGGAAATCCTGGTGAGTGTAGCCGGGTCCTGGTGAGTGAAGCCAGGTGATGGAAATCCCGGTGAATGAAGCCCGGTCCTGGTGAGTGAAGCCAGGCGATTGAAATCCTTGTGAGTGAAGCTAGGATGAAATCCTGGTGAGTGAAACTGGGTCCTGGTGAGTGAAGCCAAGTGATTGGAAATCCCGGTGAGTGAAGTCGGGTCCTGGTGAGTGAAGCCAGGTGATTGAAATCCTTGTGAGTGAAGCTAGGTTGAAATCTCTGTGAGTGAAGCCGGGTCCTGGTGAGTGAAGCCAAGTTGACTGAAGTCCCAGTGAGTGTAGCTGGGCACGGTGTCTTGGTCCGGGGGACTAAGAACGAGTCAGAGAAGGGTTGGAGGCGTGTTCTCTTGACTTAGAGTGGATTTGGTCTTGCCTGGATCAGTCCGGTGATCGATTAGGGAAGTTGGCACGAAGATCCCTCTTGGATCGGTCTGGTGGCCGATCTAGCTATGTCTGATCGGCCTGGTGACCGATCAGGGAGCATAAAGTGAGTTTGGAACCCCACTGCTCGGCTCATGATCGGTCTGGTGACCGATCAGGGAGTATGCAGTTTCCTTACTGCTCTGCTCCTGATCGGTCTAGCGACCGATCAGGGAGCATACAGTGGGTTTTGGGAACCCTACTTCTTGGCTCCTGATCGTTCTGGTGACCGATCAGGGATACTATTCAGATCGGATTGGTGAACGATCCACGAGATCTCAGAAATCGCGAGGTTCTCCTTATGACCGATCAGGATAGACCCTGATTGGTTTGAGAGCGGCCTGATCGGTCTGGTGACCGATCAGGGCACAGCCTGATTGGTCTGGGGACCGATCTGGAGTGTGCAGCAGAATGTTGGATTGGTCTGGGGACCAATCAGGAGTGTGCAGAAGACTGCTGGATCGGTCTGGTGACCGATCAGGGTACTTCCTGATCATTCTGGCGACCGATCAAGAGCAGAACTTTAATTCAAATACACTGTCAGAAGTTTTTGATTGCGTCTGTTTTCTATGCCGATTCTCTGATACATTGCCAATATTATTTGATATGCATTGCTAAGCTTCTATTGGAGTATGCAGGCTTTATAGGGATGATTCAAACATTGGAGGAGAGACAATAGGAGGCTTTCCTTGAAGTAGGTTTAGTTGTTTCATGTCTCAACGGCGTCTGGAGAGCAGCTGGTAACTGACGGAGGCTCAGCTGGAGAGGGTCTTCAGTGGATTGAGTGCTCAGGGAGTCAGGGGGTCAGGCTGTGGCTTCAGTGGATGCTGATGGAGAGCCTGGTGATGGGAGCAGAGGCTTAACACGAGGCTGGAAGCAGACGAGCGACAACAAGGAAGACAGAAAAATGAGTGAAGTTTTGGTTGTGGGGTTGTGCTCTTTGTTGCTTTGTACTTGAGCGATCTTGTTGCCTTCCTGTGATATCTTTGTGAGTGTTCCTTCTTGTGTGATCTCTTGTACTCAAGTTCAATAATCTGTGAGATCTGTGGAGAGGTTTCTCCACCGAGAAGGAGGCTCTATCTTATCCGGTGTTCACCGGGGCTTGATCTACCAACGATCAAGGGATCGCCCACCTCACGGGCACGCCAAGGAGTAGGGGCATGTTATCCCCGAACCTTGTACATCACGGTGTTAGCGTTTGTTTGGTTTGCGTTTCTTTCTCTGCTTTGTTGTTTGTTCTGCATTTTCTTCCGCTGCTAATCTGATCACGCAGAAAACTTCAAAGTGCAAATTGTGGGTATCTGGCTACATTCACCCCCCCCTCTATAACCATCCAAGGTCCAACAGCGTAGACCACTAGAGTTCAAGGTTAGGGATACAAGTTTCCTCAAAGTAGCCCCTATGAAAGGAGTAATGAGATTTGGCAAGAAAGGCAAGTTAAGTCCTCGTTACATAGGACCCTACCTAGTAACGAAAAGAGTTGACAAGGTAGCTTATGAGTTAGAGCTACCTCCAGAGATATCAGCTATTCACAATGTGTTCCATGTCTCAATGCTAAAGAAACATGTTCCCGATGCCAACCAAGTGATTGAGCCACAGACGGTACAAGTTCAAGAAGATCTTAGTTATGAAAGTCGACCTATTCAGATAATAGATCGAGCAGTCAAGAAACTGAGGAACAAAGAGATACCCTTAGTGAAGGTTATGTGGCTAAACTAGAAGCATGAAGAGGCAACTTGGGAAACAGAAGATAGCATGAGGCAAAAGTATCCAGAGTTATTCTAAGTTCAAGGACGAACTTTCCATAAGGTAGGGAGGATTGTAACACCCAAAATTTTCAGGATTTTTCCAAAATAAACAAAAAGAAATTAAAAATATCTTATAAAGGGGTCGGAGTAGGGACTCAAACCAGTGACCTAAGATAAGGGTTGGTTGTGAGTTTCCAGATGAGGTAGTTATCAACTTGTTAGAATATAGAATCAATATTAGATGAGTAATGGTAAAGCATCTATTATGAGTGATGCTTCATCTTCCACTAGTATATATAGGAATAGAAGTAGAGAAAACCAAGTGTTTCTCATTCCTCTTCTTCTTCCTTGCCAAAAACAAGAAGAGAACAAGGGTTTCTCCACTTCTTTTCTTGCGCTCAAGATCCGAATCGTGCGAAGGAAGTGGACGAGGAGTACCACGCTAGATCCTACGTCGGTATAGTGAGTTCTAAGTGTAAGGATGTAAGTAGATCTCTCACCTGTAGTAAAAGTAGTTCTCTAATAAGTTTTAAACATGATTTCCAAGTCTTTTGTATGATGTGATCGTAATATAGCAAGACCAAGGTCTTGATTTGCCCAAAAGCAGATTTTGGGATTTTTGTAATGCAAGGTGTTCGATGGAATGTATGGGGTGAAAACAAAGGTCTTGAATTGCCCAAAAGCAAGTTTTGGGATCATGGCACGCAAGGTGCCTTGAGGAGTACAAGACTAAGGCTTTAAGAAGTCCCAAAAGCAAGTTTTGGGAACCCTACTTCCTATGTGCAAGATATTGGTGCAAGTTGCATCAATGATGTTCCTCTTTAAGTGTTTTAATGTTTGACAATTCACTTAAGTCAGTGATATATTGAACAGACAAAGGGGAGCAAAAGAGAAGTAACCTTAGTTGAAGAAAAGTCCTAGTTAATCTAGGCATCGGAACCCTAAAGACCTAGCGAAGGGTTGCTAGGTATCGAAACCTCAAGACCTAGCGAAGGGCTGCTAGGCACCTAGCGAAGGGCTGCTAGGAATCATAACCCTAAGACCTAGCGAAGGGCTGCTAGGCACCTAGTGAAGGACTACTAGGCATAGAAGACCTAGCGAAGGGCTGCTAGGCACCTAGCGAAGGGCTGCTAGGCATAGAAGACCTAGCGAAGGATTGCTAGGCACCAGGCGAAGGACCGCTTGGTAACAAAGACCTAGCGAAGGGTTGCTAGGCACCTGGCGAAGGACTGCTAGGAAATGAAGACCTGGTCTGAGGGACTAAGCAACTTAGCTGAGCGATGACTATGGACAGGAGTAGAGACGGGTCGAGGTTCGGGCGTCTCGAGATCCGGAGTAATCGGAGGCTAAGTAAAAGTCCATTCGAAGGACTGGGTGGCAACCGTCTCCTGAAAGGAGTAGGTGAAGGGCGAGTTCTCGGGAATAGGAACTCGTGTCGGTTCGACCTAGGGTTTCGTGCAAATCCGAAGTCCGAACCAAGTCCTTAAGACCACTATTATATGTATCTATGCTTTGTGGTTGTATATCTTGCAGGTACCATGATTGGAAGATTGAGCAGCCTGCTGAAGGCCCTAACCAGGGCGCCCCCAGGTAGTACTAAAAGGCTGCTTCGCTGTTTCGAAGCCAGAAGCAAAGGATAAGCGCTCCAGAGGGCGCCCGGGATGTCCGGGGTGCCCTGGTCAATGATCTTATCACCCGCGGCGAAGTAGACGCAAGGATAAGTGTTGACCGAGTCATCCGGGGCGCCCCCAGCGTCCGGGGCGCCCCCAGGAGGCCTTTATAAGGGGTCTCGACCCCTCTGCTTCAGACACGACTTCCAAGTACTGTTCTGATCATTCTGACCTACTGCAACGCACTAGAAACGAGGCTCTACGACCGGGAGGCTCCAGGAGGAAGTGCGCGGCACTTCGGAGGTCCAGATCGGCCGAGTTTTAGATTTTTGTTGGTTTGCATTTTGTTAATTACCGCACTTAAATTTCATTATATTTTGATTGTAATATCGCACTGTAAGTCGGGTTTCTCCGCCTCCGGAAATTCCGGAAAGGAGACTAATAGTGGACTCACGCCGAGTACATAGGCCTTGGACGTACTGACCCTGGGGGGTCGGGAACCAAGTAAATAATCCCGCTGTGTCCTTGTATTATTGTTTTATTCGTTCTGTTTGTTTTCCGCTGCTACTAACCCTGAGTCCAGAACGAACTAAAGTTTTCTACGATGTTTCCGCGAATAAGTTTCACGATCGATATTCACCCCCCCCCCTCTATCAACGGCACCGGTCCTACAATTGGTATCAGAGCCGAGCCGCTCTTCACCGAACTAACCGCCGACGGAGCAAAGACGCCAGGAGTTGAGAGGGAGCCCAGGGGTGAATCAGGTACTTTTAATTTTAAATGTCCAATTTTAAATTCTATATTATATGTTTTACGTGCAGGGAGAGAGGGTACTACAAAAATCAGTGCCCTACTCGTAAGAATCGTTCGTCACCGGCGGCAAAGGAGGTACCAGCGCCAGAAAACCGGAGGGACAAAAGTCACGTACAATGCTTCAAATGCAAGAAATACGGACATTACAAAAACAAGTGTCCGGCGAAGGTACGCAAGATTTACGTTCCAAAAGTTTTACAATTTCCTGCATTGTCTTTAGATAA
The DNA here is from genome assembly GCA_024364735.1 of Boesenbergia rotunda. Taxonomy (NCBI): domain Eukaryota; kingdom Viridiplantae; phylum Streptophyta; class Magnoliopsida; order Zingiberales; family Zingiberaceae; genus Boesenbergia; species Boesenbergia rotunda. Next base: position 570,964 of record JAGFNQ010003972.1, on the reverse strand, counting down.
TTCAGTTAATTTTTTTGATAAATTAAATTTAGTGGATAGTAGATTAAATATTTTGCATCAAAGATTAGAAAATACGGATATGATTAAAATATCCAAAATTAACTATTTAATTATTAATATCAATTCGATAATTGATGAAATTAATTCTGATAATTATTCTGATAAAATTAATTCTGATGAAATTAATTATGATAATTATTCTGATAAAATTAATTCTGATAATTATTCTGATAAAATTAATTCTGATGAAATTAATTCTAATAATTATCCTGATGAAATTAATTCTGATAATATTAAGTCTGATAATTTTAAATCAGATAAAATTAAACCTAAGGATAAATTTGAATTCAAATTCAAAAATCCTGAGGATAATTCCGAATTCAAATTTGAAAACCTTAAGGATAATTCTAATGATATCCTTGAAATTATTAAAAATTTTAAGGATAAAGATGATAACTTAATTATAGAAAATCTTGAAAGTTATTACAAAAATTTAACTAGTGGCCCCTCTTACTCCACCTAATGTGAGGATATTGAAAAATCTAATCTTGAGGAGGATATAGAACTATCTAAGATAAAGGTCATAGTTAATAAAAATTACAAAAATTCAAATAAATCAAAATTATTAGAAAAACTTGAAAATAAAGATAAAAATGAAGAAGAAATTTTTGAAATAATGAAAATGATGAATTTAAACCCATAATTATTAATTAATCATTTTAATTCGAATTAAATCTTAATTTAATCCTAATTAAATTTGAATTAAATCTTAATTTAATCCTATTTAAATTCGAATTAAATCTTAATTTAATCCTAATTAAATTCAATTAAATCTTAATTTAATCCTAATTAAATTTGAATTAATCTTAATTTAATCCTAATTAAATTCGAATTAAATCTTAATTTAATCGTAATTAAATTCAATTAAATCTTAATTTAATCCTAATTAAATTTGAATTAAATATAAATTTAATCCTAATTAAATTCAATTAAATCTTAATTTAATCCTAATTAAATTCGAATTAAATCTTAATTTAGTCCTAATTAAATTCAAATTAAAACCTAATTAAATTCAAATTAATTCATATTAAATTCAAATTAATTCAAATTATATCTAAATTAATTCAAATTAAATCCTAATTAAATCTAAATTAATTCAAATTAAATCCTAATTAAATCTAAATTAATATCAAATTAAATCCTAATTAAATCTAAATTAATTCAAATTAAATACTAATTTAATTCAAATTAATTCAAATTAAATCCTAAATTAAATTCAAATTAAATTAAATTCAAATTAATTCAAATTAAATCAAATTCAAAAATTAAATTCGGAATTAAATTAAATTAAATTCAAATTAAATTAAATTAAATTAAAATTAAGTCAATTCAATTAAAATTTTAATTATGTCAATTGAATCAATTTGATTCAAATAAAGCTAATCAAGTTAATTTAAACCTCAATTAACTCAACTTCAAATCTTAATTAACTTAAACTTAAACTAAAATAAAATTTTACGCAAACTATAATAATTTAAATTAATAACACTAAATATGTCAAAGTGGGTTGGCATATTCGTGAGTTCACACGACATATATCAAATCGAGAATTTGATACATTTTTAGAAACTTAAATAAAATGCTTTGGACTTGTTTGACTCATGCATAATTGTCATGACATGCATCTGCTATTCTTTTAAAAATATATGACATGCCATTCATATTTAAATTTTATGCATATATTAGAACGGCTATAGGAAAAGGAATAATTGAAGCTTGATCAACCTAGTATTGGGTGGCGGTGAGATGATAGTACGTTAGGGAAGCCAATTCTAATAAGATCAAGTATACTTGGTCTCTTTAGACTGGTGAAACTAGCCGAAGCTACCGATCCAAGATCCAAACTAGTTAGACCAAAATTTTTCAAAAAGTAATCTTAAAAATGAAATTTCATTAAAAGGCTTTGTCAAGGAAAGGGTGGATGATCCCATAAGGCTACGGCCAAAGAAGGCCTAGTGCCTCGCCAAAACCTGGAAGCCAATTTTTGAAATTCAAATTCAAGTTACTTCTTGTCAAATTCAAATCTAACACAAGCTTCAATTAAATCTTAGAATTGAAAAATAAATTAAAGAAAAATGATTCAAGCATCTCACAATACACTTATAAGGCAATCATGGGTGAGATGTTAAGGACTAATAAATTGAAAAATATTTTTCAAAATTATTTTTCAAAATCATTAGAATATTTTTCTAAAAATATATTTTCAAAATAGTGCTTCAACATAATAATGTTTTTATAGAATTCATGCTTGTCTGGTTGAATATGCATATTATATGTTTTTTCAAAATTATATCTTTTCAAAAATTGTTTGACTCACACAATTAGACACAAGCCTCTTAGGACAACACTAAAGTTCCTTAAGGCACTTAGATAGAGTCAAACGGTGTTCGATGCAGGGGGAGTATTTTGTTCTTTTTATTAAAAATATTTTTCGAAAACTGCACCTTAATTTGCATTTCATATGTTTTCAAAATTATATTCTTTCCAAATTGTGGCTTCAAAATCTATCTACTTAAAAATTATCGGTTCTTTGACTTTGATAAACCCTAAAGACACAGAGGAAAGGTCCACTTTTTGATCTTCAAGGACTCCTAGGACGTGTCAAATTTAGGGGGAGTCAAAGTCAAAAGAAGAATTTCATAAAAAGTTTTTTAATTATCCATTTTTCTTAAAATAATTCTTCTTAATCTGAATCAAACCTTAAGACTTAGAGGAAGAGTACTTGTGGTCAACAAGCTTCCCAGGACTAGGTCAAGTTTAGGGGGAGATCAAATTAAAAGAATTATTGAATATTTCAAATGTTTTCATGAGCGGTATTTTCAAATCCTGTTGAAAACATAAGTATTCTTTCAAAATAGTATCAATTTTCAAAAATTACTATTATTTTCAAAAGTTCATCTGGTTTTTTTCAATTTGAAATAATATCTTGAGTTTGGAAAATCTTCCAGGACACTTAGGAAAATGTCCTTGTAGTCAACAAGGTTTCCTATGATTGTGTCAGACTGAAAGATAAACCAAATCAAGTGCTATCACTTTAAAATCTTTACATTTTTCAAAATTAACTTACATCATATTATTCTGTGACTTATAAAATTTTTCATAAAATTTACTTGGGTTGGAAAACTTCTAGGACACTTAGGAAAATGTCCTTGTAGTCAACAAGGGTTCCCAGGATAGTGTCAGACTGGAAAATTAACCAAGTGAAGTCAAATATTATGTTTTCAAAAGTACTTATGTCTTTCAAAGCCAAACATTCTTTCAAAAGTTATGCATTTTCCAAAAGTACTTAATTATTCAAAAAATTCAATATATTTTCAAAGGTACTTATATTTTTCAAAGTACTAGTACTTTTCAAAGCGCATAGCATCTTTTTCAATTTTTTTTCAAAAATTGCAATATATCTTTCAAAATACAATGCTTTCAAAATTTTGCACTAAGTATTTTCACAAAGAACCAAAGGTTTTCAATGTTGGTGCAAGTATTTTCTTTTGTTTTTTGATGTATGACAAAGGGGGAGAGGTGTGTGCTTAAGTTAGAAATATTTCCCCCAAAGATCAAAAATGTAGTTTTAAAACTTATATCATTTTTGATCATTTTTACCCCAAGGACAGTAAGTTAGCCCCTTTAAACCAATCTAACTTAAGTTATTGTCAAACATCAAAAAGGGGGAGATTGTTGGTGCAAGTTGCATCAATGATGTTCCTCTTTAAGTGTTTTAATGTTTGACAATTCACGTAAGTCAGTGATATATTGAACAGACAAAGGGGAGCAAAAGAGAAGTAACCTTAGTTGAAGAAAAGTCCTAGTTAATCTAGGCATCGGAACCCTAAAGACCTAGCGAAGGGTTGCTAGGCACCTAGCGAAGGGTTGCTAGGTATCGAAACCTCAAGACCTAGCGAAGGGCTGCTAGGCACCTAGCGAAGGGCTGCTAGAAATCGTAACCCTAAGACCTAGCGAAGGGCTGCTAGGCACCTAGTCAAGGACTACTAGGCATAGAAGACCTAGCGAAGGGCTGCTAGGCACCTAGCGAAGGGCTGCTAGGCATAGAAGACCTAGCGAAGGATTGCTAGGCACCAGGCGAAGGATCGCTTGGTAACAAAGAACAAGCGAAGGGTTACTAGGCACCTGGCGAAGGACTGCTAGGAAATGAAGACTTGGTCCGAGGGACTAAGCAACTTAGCTGAGCGATGACTAAGGACAGGAGTAGAGACGGGTCGGGGTTCGGGCGTCTCGAGATCTGGAGTAATCGGAGGCTAAGTAAAAGTCCATTCGAAGGACTGGGTGGCAACCATCTCTTGAAAGGAGTAGGTGAAGGGCGAGTTCTCGGGAATAGGAACTCGTGTCGGTTCGACCAAGGGTTTCGTGCAAATCCGAAGTCCGAACCAAGTCCTTAAGACCACTATTATATGTATCTATGCTTTTTGGTTGTATATCTTGCAGGTACCATGATTGGAAGATTGAGCAGCCTGCTGAAGGCCCTAACCAGGGCGCCCCCAGTGTTGGGGGCGCCCCCAGGCAACCAGGGCGCCCCCAGCAGTGGGGGCGCCCCCAGTGCTGGGGGCGCCCCCAGGTAGTACTAAAAGGCTGCTTCGCTGTTTCGAAGCCAGAAGCAAAGGATAAGCGCTCCAGAGGGCGCCCGGGATGTCCGGGGCGCCCTGGTCAATGATCTTATCACCCGCGGCGAAGTAGGCGCAAGGATAAGTGTTGATCGAGTCATCCGGGCGCCCCAGGAGGCCTTTATAAGGGGTCTCGACCCCTCTGCTTCAGACACAACTTCAAAGTACTGTTTTGATCATTCTGACCTACTGCAACGCACTAGAAACGAGGCTCTACGACCGGGAGGCTCCAGGAGGAAGTGCGCGGCACTTCGGAGGTCCAGATTGGCCGAGTTTCAGATTTTTGTTGGTTTGCATTTTGTTAATTACCGCACTTAAATTTCATTATATTTTGATTGTAATATCGCACTGTAAGTCGGGTTTCTCTGCCTCCGGAAATTCCGGAAAGGAGACCAATAGTGGACTCACGCCGAGTACATAGGCCTTGGACGTACATACCCTGGGGAATCGGGAACCAAGTAAATAATCCCGCTGTGTCCTTGTATTATTGTTTTATTCGTTCTGTTTGTTTTCAGCTGCTACTAACCCTGAGTCCAGAACGAACTAAAGTTTTCTACGAAGTTTCCGCGAATAAGTTTCACGATCGATATTCACCCCCCTCTATCAACGGCACCGGTCCTACACAAGATATGTGCTAAGTTAAGCAAGTTAAGTATAAGCATGAGTGCAAGTTAAATATATTACTTTCTAAGTGGCATGTACCGGGCACAAGGCCCAAGGCATAAGGCCCTTAAAACTAGGCAAGCTAGTAGACACTCTATTAGGATTCGGTGGCTAGCTACCCCGAACCTATGCTTTGGTACTATACGGGCCCCAATGGAGGATGTTTATTATTTTGAAGTATAAGAAGTATAAGTGTATGAGTTTCATGTTTTTCAAATGCAAGAAATCATTTCAAGCATGTTACACATTTTTCATCTCAAGCAATGTTTCCAAATGCAAACATTTGCTACAAGTGTATTCATGAGCTTATTCATTTTAAGCATAACATTTTCAGTACATATGTTTTAAAGCAAGCATTCTTGACCAAGAGCATATTTGATATCGATTGCATATTTTTGTGAGATAGGTATCTATCTACTTACTAAGCTATTTGCTTATAGTTGCATCCTTTTATTGCATATAAAGGTAAAGGGAAGATGTAAGGCAAGGAGGCACAAGGATAGATGATTCATGTCAGTGGCGGCGGAACCGTGGAGTAGGATCCTTCGGGATGAGTTTTGTTTAGCATTTAAAACTCTAAACAATAGAACTTTATGAGTATTCTCTTTTGAGTTTATGTTAGTAGTTTACTTCCGCAAAGACTTTAAGTTTGAGTAGTTAATGTGGAGTTTGAAATGCATGCAAATGGAGTATATATGATTATGGTTATTATGTTTGAGAGGTCTAGGAGTCAAATCCTGGCAAAGCCAATAAAATTAGAGTTTTTTTCATTCTGGTTGGCCCAGCATAAAGTCAACGTAACGACCCTATAAGGTCAAAGTTAGCAAGAGAGGGTCGTTACACTCCCCCATGATCGCTCCTAAGTCTTTTAATTTTAGTATCATTTTGATTTTCAATCATTTTACATAAGTCATTAAATAAGTTAAAGGTTTCATCCTTAGTTTTCAAGAACCTCACCCAGGTAAACTTAGAGTAATTGTCGATTATTACTAAGTAGTACCGATTCCCGCTTAGTGACTTGGCTCCATGTGATTCAAATAGGTCAAGGTGTAGGAGCTCAAGTGTGGTTTCAGTTAAGTCAGATTGGGTTGGTTTATGGGTTGACTTAGTTTGTTTTCCATGTTTACATGAGTTACAACTTGTATTTTCAAAATTCTTGATTTTAGGTACACCTTTAATTAACCCAAGTTAAGTACTTTTTGAACTTATTTTGATGTGAGTGTGACCTAATCTCCTATGCCAAAGGTTAGATTCTTTTAATTGAGTCAGAAAGCATTTGAGTGCTATAAGTAGATTAATAGTGTAAATGTTATTTTTCCTAGTACCCTTAAGTGTTATCTCTGAGTCTTGAAGGTTTCTAATAAGACAGTTAGAGTTGGTGAAAGTAACTATGTAACCAGTATCACAGAGTTGACTAATGCTAAGCAAATTGAACTTGAAATTTTCAACCAGTAGTACTTTCTTAATAATGAAATCAGAATTAAGTTCATTGTTACCTGACCCAATAACTTTGAGTGTAGCATTGTTGCCAAATGCTACTGTGCCTAGGTTCTTGAACTTGATTTTGGTGAATTTCAATTTATCTCCAGTCATGTGTCTGGAGCATCCACTATCCAACATCCACTGGTCCAAATCTTTATGTTCCTACACATAAAGTATGTATTGATTTGGATCCATTAGAGGTAGGGATAGCTTAAATTGAATTTCACTATCTTGTCTACCTCACCCATATCTAATGTTATCAAACATGTTAACCTTATGAGTTTTGTGAGGCAGTTATAAAACGTTTAAATTTTTGAAAAAACAATTACTTTTGAAAAATATTGAATTAATTTTGAAAAAAAAATTGTTAAGTTGGGATTATTGATTTTGAAAAGATGTTAAGTCTAGGATTTAATTTAAAATTTGTGTTAGATTCAAATTTATCAAATAGTAAATTAAATTTGAATTTCGATAAATGGCTTCCAGGTCTTGGCGAGGCACAGAGACCTTCTTTGGCCGTAGCCTTATTGGAGCAACAACCATTTCCTTGACAAAGCCTTTTATTGAAATTTCATTTTCAAATTACTTCTTGAAAAATTTTGGTCTAACTAGTTTAGGTTTTGGATCGGTAGCTTCGGCTAGTTCCACCAGACTAAACAGACCGAGTAGGGTACGCCTTACCCTACTTGATCTTATTAGAGAGGTTTCCCTAACGTACTATCATCTCACCTCCACCTAATACTATGTTGTTCAAGTTTTAAGTAACTCTTTTGTCCTTGAACAAACCAATCCTAATTCTAAGCATAAAATTGGACAAATAAAATAATAAAAAAATAAACAAGCAACATGCAATTAAAGCACACAATTATCTAAGTAAGGTTACAATTGGATTAATACTCCGAATTTTCAAAATCAGCAAGATTATGAATCAAATTTTCTAACATATTGACCTTATGTTTTCGGGTTTCATTTTCTTGTTCCAATTTTTTGAATTTTGCTTTAACTAATTTATAGGACTCAATTACGTTATTTGAAGCAAACACTGGATTTTCAAATACTGTAAATTTACCTTTGTCGATTGCTTGTCCAGTATTCTTGAGGGTTCCGTTTGTTTTGGGTGGCGAAGGTCGACTCTTGCGAGTGGGGCACTGATTCTTGAACATGTTACATGATTTTTAAATTTTGAACTTACCATGTTGCCGATTGATTCCATGTTGGGAATCCCCGCCCCCTTGAATTTGGTCGACTTCCTTTTCTATTTCTTCAGCATCTTGTAGTGATCACGAGCCAACCGGACTAGTTTCCGACGATCCCTTTCTTCGTCGTCAGACTCCGAATCTGAGTCGGACTCGAGTACTGGTTGAGGTTTATTCTTTGGTTGTTCTCTCGGAGCTTTCCCTGCAATAGAAACTATACCTTCCTTGACCATTGCAGTATTAGTTTGCTCATTTAATCTTAATTCAGAAAAAGATTCAAAATTAGTTACCGATTTTGTCTCGGAAAACTTCTCTTCTGACTCTGGTTCGATGTCGAAGTCGGGTACGGATTCTGTCTCATCTTCTGATTCGACATCAATTTCGAAGTCGGGTACCGAGTCTGTCTCAGCTACTTGTGCTTGAGCCGAGAATGCAACATAACTTACCTGATCTTCTTCTGCATCTGAGTTCTCTTGATTTAGGTTGACCAACATCTTCCAAATTTCTCTGGCACATCCGAATGAACCGATTAGCTTGAGTTGTTCTTTGGTTAGGCCACATTGTAGGATTGCGGTTGCCCTTGCATCTGTCTCAATTTGGTTGAGCGTTGATTCATCCAGTTTGTCCCACTTGATAGATAATCTATCTTCTGTAGGGAAGGAGAACCCCGTTTGAATGATCATCCATATGTCTATATGGGCCTTCAGATGGGATTCCATTTGACTTCTCCAAAAATTGAAATTCTCGCCAGAGAATAGCGGTGGACAAGCACTGTTTCACTCTTGGTTGGCCATTAGATTAAATTGAAAAATTTTACAAAAAAAACATGTTCCAAGACTACGTCTTGGATTAGCAGTGCGGGAAAAAATTAATAATAACAAAAAAAATCGAATGGTGTTGCACCAACCTCGATTAACGAGAAAAATACGAGCGAAGAAAAAAATATTAAAGTTCAAAAATCCGAAAAAATTCTCAATTGGTGGTTGCACCATGTTTGAGTAACCCACTCTGATACCACTTGTGAGATTGGATTCAATCGATAGAGGGGAGGGGGGTGAATATCGATCATTAAATTTTCGGAAATAGTTAGAGAAATTACGCAGCAGAAAAGCAAAAAACAATCGCTAACACTTGTGTTTTTATTTGGTTCGTAGTCGCAGATGGCTCCTACACCAAGGCCCACGGTCCTTGACCGTTTACGACGGACAATTCTATATTTTTGTAATGTGATTACAAGTTGAGTACAAATATAGAATTAAAAAGAATTACTGTGCTTAACAAAAAGAATTTATACTGACGACTAGAGAAGTTGGAAATTCGGTGCCGTGGATCGTCGTTAGCGCTTGAATCTAGAGTACGGAGCTTGTCGGAGCAGAGCGTGTGAATGAGTGCGTAGAGAGAAATCATTGTTGAAGCCAAGGGGGTGAACCCATTTATATAGTCGTAGCTAGGGCGCCTGTGTTGAAGGGGGTGCCTGACACATGGCCTGTTCTGCGAGAACCTCAATCTGCAAACTTGGCCAGCGGTTATCCCCTCAACCAGGGCGCCTGAGCTTACTGGGGCGCCTGTGATAACACAGGCGTCTCTGTTGTAGTCTTGATGCCTTGCTTCGAGTTGTTTTGGATTTCACCCTTTGACAGGGGCGCCTGTCTCAACACAGGCGCCTAGCAAAGTGAGGCGCCTGGGAGCAAAAGCCTCCATCCCTTTGTTCCTGCAACCAGGGTTAGTTCCAAAAGATAAGAAACATACAAATAAGATAAATTAAGTCATGATTTACAGCCTGAGCTGTCTTGGTTCTAACTTGGGCTTTCCAAATGGAACCCAATGTCGAACTGATGCCTAAGGTTCCCTCTACGGGGAACGCGTCCTCATCTACTCCTCTCGGAAGAGATTACCTTTTTGCCAACCGGCTCCTCCGGTTGGACTTTTGCCCAGCTTCACTCACCAGGTCTTCATGCCCAGTCCGCGACCAGGACTTAGTGCCCAGCTTCACTCACTAGGTCTTCGGTGCCCAGTCCCTGACCAGGTCTTAGTACCCAGCTTTATTCACCAGGTCTTAGTGCCCAGCTTCACTCACCAGGTCTTAGTGCCCAACTTTATGTCTGGACTTAATTGCCCAATTCTTAGAACCAGGACTTAGTGCCTAGTATACCTAGGACTTTTCCTGCACACTTGATTAGCCTTGTTAGATAACAACAAAACCTTAACATCTGAACCCTTTGCCATTATCAAAACATAGGTTTGACTTTGGAGCTTCCGGCAGCAACAATATCCTGTGTCCTGCTGGAAGTCGCCGAGGTCCAAGATGGAAGGCAAATTCTCTGCCCAATGGATAGGACTGAAAGGATGTTCGGGAAGTCGGATATTGAAGAATCTTTCCTTCCATCCCTTATGAGAAGAAGAGAGGCCCCCCAGAAATCGGTGGCCCAAGCGAGCAGTAAATCCAAATGCCCCTCGGGACCCAACAGGGACGAAGAAGAAATGGATGAATCGGGAGGTCAGAGGAATGTCATAAAGCTTGAAGAGGATAAGGGCTCCGCCCATTTGGGCAAAGGCGTTTGGAGCCAATTGTTGAAGCGGGATACCAAAGTACTTGGCAGCATTCATATAAAAAGGAGGGATAGGGAAATAAAGCCCTAGTTCTAATTGTCCCAGAAAGAAAATATAAAAATTCTCACAGGTTGTCACAGGCAATTGACCTGAGGTAGGGACCCGCATCTCCCAGTCTACCGGGATACCATATTTCTGGCGGGCAGCTTGGAGGGATTCCGACCTAACTCTGGAAGAGATGGTCTCATACCATTCTGCACGAAATCCTAGTTCTTTCAAGGAGCACTCGTTGTCACCTGGGGTTTTCTTCTTCTTCTCCATCGGACCCATGGAGATAGAGTGGGGAAAAAAGAAAGGATGGAGGGAGACTTACTCTCGGTAAAAAGATGCAGCGGCAAGATGGACAACCCAAAGAAGGGGAACTCTTGACAGCAGATAGGGTAAGGAGGTTGCATGGTGCCATTGCACCCACTTTTATAGGGATGCGCCACACCCCTCTGAGCAATAGGGGAGCGACACGTTGAGGGCATGCACAGGCTACCTTGAGGAATTGCTAGATTTTCTTGTCGTCCCTTCGTGTATCCCGCAATGTGTATCTGGAGGACATCGCCACACAACCAGGGAAAAGACATGTGTCCTTGTTACATACGCTGAGCCACCGCGTCATTATAGTCGCCACAAAGTTCATAGGAATACATGACATGTTCAAAAAATCACCCAGAGTCCCGGGTCGTACTGGTTATATCTTAGGGTCCCACGAACCGTCAGCCAAACAGTGAAGGGCGGAGGAACCCCCTAAGCCCAACTTCTTCATCACAACTCTAGTCCGATCAGTCAGTCACGCTTCCTTCGATCAGACTTGAAGGGAGGGACTTGTGATGGGGTTAATAGCCTGTGGCGGACACGTGGGATGAAGAAGCTGCGTGGCATGATAGGACTGGCTAGAGCGGTCCTTCCTCCGGAGCTCCAGGACCTCCCGGGATGGATGTGCCCGAGATTAACAAAAATCCTGGGATTATCTCGGGAGGTCGCGACCCGGGATCACCCCAAGACTCCCCCGCCCCCTCGGAGCCAGGAATCCCCGAGATCACCTAGGAGAGCGGAGCCCAAGTCACCTTCGACCGCAAATAACAAACCACATATGTGCGGATACCTAGGTAATGGTCACCGGTATTTATGGACGGATCAGAACTCGCAATCCTCGGTCATTATCGCCCTCATCCATACTATGAGCAGGAATCAACGAGTTCGAAGACCATTACAGGGGAGATCCGGTAACTGAAGATAGGGGGAACGTGGCGAGAAGCACGGAGACACGTACTATCGTCCTCGCCGCCATCGGTATAAAAGGTAGCCCAACTCCTCCGGTAAAGGGGTTACGCTCTCTCAACCTTACATACATTTTCTCGCTGCCTTTAATTACACTCCATCAAGACACTGACTTGAGCGTCGAAGTGGACTCCGTCGGACTCCTTCCGGCGTGTCCCCTAATGCTCGTGTTAATCTCGCAGGGCACGGAGTTCCTCCCCTCCGCAGTGACTTCCACGTGAGCAGACCACCGGTGACTAGACATCATCGTCGATTCCTTCCAGAACAATATCATTCACCTAAATATTTAGTATCATCGATCTCACGATAATATATAAATAAATAAGTAAATAAATAATGAAAATGTTTTAACCTAATACCATAGTTTTTTATATAGAAAAAAATAAACACTCAATAAAGTATTTTATCTCTATTGAAAATTCACCTTAAATTTTATTGAAACAAATATTCATGCGAGTATCTGCACCAACCAATGGGATACCTTTTTGTATCTTTGTAATCTCGTGTAGTTGTGTGGCAGTGTCAGGATGTAGGAAATGTTAAATCTTGAACGCGATGCATTTTGGTAATCTAAAATTCCAACGATCTTATGAGTTGTATCTTCAAATGTCTTTCATGCCTCGTTCTTGTTAGTTGTGAGGCTATACATGTACAAATCATTTTCTCACCAAACATTAACAAGTTGATTTTTTGCATCAACGTAATCACGCCTTTGAAAGTAAGGGAAAAATGAAAAAGGAAGAGAAAGATCTAAAAAGGAAAACAAAAGCAAAGGCAACGAAAGGTGCTGTAATTTAGTGATAAATTGCACTAATTGCACGAAAGGAATACTTTGCCACATAAAATTGCCACTAATTTGCAAAATCTGCCACTATTTTTTTTTTTTTTTGGACTATGAACTTCCCAAAATTTGCCACTAATTTTTTTTATACAAAATTTGTGATCATTTTTTTGGGGCCAAATTTGTGAATAAGATGTGTCTTGAAAATTTGCCTTCTACGAAATTACTGCTGTGGTAATTTTTACGACGGAATTAATTTTCTTTGTAAAATTATGATGAAATTCATTTTCATTGCAAAATTACTTGTCAATTTTGCAACCAAATTAGTGATAAAATATTATTTGTTGTAAATTTTGCTATGAAATTTTATATTCTCGTCGAAAAATTTTGTGACGCATTTTTGTGATGAAAAATTTTTTTGTTGAAAACTTCATCCCATATTTTTTTTGTAACAATTTATTCTTAAATATTTATCATAAATTTAGTCACAAATAAGGATTTTTTGTAATGATATACTGAATTGGATAATAACTACATAGATGATTGATGATTCAACTATTTAATATTAATCGGACGGTGTCATCAATCGGAAGTCAGTTTAATTAGTAAAAAAAAACTATTTAATCATTTTAGATTTGTTCCATTCAATTTTAAACCAATAGTTTACCCCTAGAGAAAAATAATGCACATGAGGAAATAATTAACATAGGATAGAAAATAATTAAAAATATTAACGAAAAATTTTAAATTAGGAAATAAATAATAATTTAAGAATAGAAAAAGATGAAGTTAAATAGAAATAAATTGAAAAGGATCTAAAATTAATGCAATTTAATTAATCAAATCAATAAATCAGATTAATAATCTTATCTAACAAAAAAATGAGCTAATGATCTTTAGTTATCTAACTAAAATAAGAAACCGATAGCTATAAATGATTTACAAAAGATAAAATCAGGAGAGGATAAAAAAAAATTAATCAAGGTATTTATAAAGATAAAATTAGGAAAAAGTCAATCTTATGGATCAATACTATCAAACTACCTATTGCATACCACCCTCTATTTAAACCACAACAATTCCACTTAAATTACAACAATTCCACTTAAATTCTTTCACCTATCTTTTTCCTTATGGCTTTTTGCTATGGCCTCCAATGGCTCCTCATCGCTCAAGCCCTTCTTGTTGCCGCCGCCTCTTCTGATTCCTGCCACTTCCCTGCCATCTTCAACTTTGGCGACTCCAACTCCGACACTGGTGGGTTATCGGCTGCCTTTGGCGCGGCGGGGCCGCCCCATGGCGAGTCTTTCTTTGGCAAGCCGGCTGGCCGGTACTGTGACGGTCGCCTCCTCGTAGACTTTATCGGTATGTGGGTTTGCTTACATTTCAATCTCAATTATGACAATGATTCGTCTTCCACCAAATTATGTGCAAAATCACAACATTATCGCAGCGAGTAGCCTGGGTCTCCCATTCCTCAGTGCCTACCTCGACTCCATCGGCACCAACTTCTCTCACGGGGCGAACTTTGCCACAGCTGGGTCGACAATCAGGCCGCCATATGCGACGCTGCCTCAGTCCGGCTTCAGCCCCTTTTCCATGGACGTCCAGACGTGGGAGTTCTCCCAGTTCAAGTCTCGCTCCCAAGCACTCATCCAACAAGGTAACCAACAACACTAAAAATAGAAATATTTTATTTATAGGTTAATACATAGCTTAATCACTTATTTTATATTAACTCCATAATACAATTATGAGAATGGATTAGAATTGGTTCCGCGCAATCTGAATTGGGCTAGATGCTATTTTACAAATAGTCTATGAATTATCGATATTGTATTTTTTTTTTTACTTACAACTTGTCATATGTCTTATTTAACTCGACAAAAGCGGTACGACATCATTACTTTAAAAAAACTTTTAAAATTGTCCTATCTTAATTAAATAGGAGAATTATTTATCATAATATCATTTCTTTTTATATCTTAGATTTTTTTAAAACAATATTTAGAATATATATTTGTAAATTCATTTAAAGCAAAATAAGTACGGAGAATAAAATTAGTATATTTCATATATGCCAGCTAATGAAATTGATGGGTTTTCTCTTGCATTGTTGAGAAATAATGATTTTATTATGAATCATTAGCTTTTAAAAAAAAATAATCACTAGTATAAAGGCTCTAAGAAGAAACAGTTTATTTATATGTTCGACTAACACATGAATTCCATAATATAAAAATAAACATATCGTTTGTGTATAGGATTGTTCAAGGATCGATTGCCCAAGGAAGAGTACTTCTCCCAAGCCCTATACACGATCGACATCGGTCAGAATGACCTCACAGAGAGCTACTTCAGCAACTGGACCACCGATCAAGTTAAATCGATCATTCCTGATACCTTGGACAAGTTTGTTCTCGCAATTCAGGTGGATTTAATTTGTCAATCTTTTATAATTAAGAGATCATTGTTAATACTAAGAATGTTTTTTTGTGGTGTTTCAGAGCATTTACGGGGAGGGAGGAAGGTACTTTTGGATTCACAACACTGGGCCTTTTGGCTGCCTCCCTTATGTTTTGGACCGACTCACCCTTAGAGCGGCAGAGGTGGACTACCTTGGCTGCGGGTCACCCTTCAACCAAGTGGCTCAACTGTTCAACCGAAAGCTCAACGAGACTTTGAGTCAATTGAGAAAGGATCTCCCGCTCGGCGTGTTCACTTATGTGGATATCTTCTCGGTCAAGCGAGAGCTCCTAAGCCACGCACACAAGCATGGTACGTAAGAATTATATCTAAACCCTAAACTTTAAATCTTAAACCTTATGGGTGTGGTTTTGTAGGATTTGAGTTGCCACTGGTAGCGTGTTGCGGGCATGGAGGAAAGTATAACTTCAACAAAGATATAGGATGTGGAGGGAAGGTGACCAGAAATGGAAAAGAAGTGTTGGTTGGGAAGGCATGTCAAAATCCATCAAAGAGGATCATTTGGGATGGAGTTCACTATACTGACGCCGCCAACAAATGGATCTTTCAACAAATTGTGGATGGAAAATTCTCAGATCCACCGGTTCCTCTACGGTTGGCTTGCAAAACGAAGGCAGAGTGAGCACTACATGCTTGCTATACTAATAGAGATGCATTAGTTTTTAACTTAGTGATTTTGAATTTTAGTCAATCTTGTTAGGAAGCATGATTATTAATAAATTGCAAGCTTATTATTGTATTGATATAAATATTTTTTGGAAAAATCTGTTGCATATGTTTACAATAAATTAATAGATTGTTTTAAATTAATAAATATAATTTGTATGATAAATCTTTGTTGATTGAGTTTAATTGAGATCAAAATATAACAATTGTATTGATACAAATATTATTTCAAAAAATCTATTGCATATGCTTACAATAAATTAATAATTGTTTTAAATTAATAAATATTATATATATGGTAAATGATTTAGTTTAATTGAGATTAAATAAAATTTGTTAAAACATCGCTAATTATTTTTGTTAGACCACCAAAATTGATCCATTTTTATTATTAAAATCTAACAAATTGAATTGATAAAAAAAATCAATTAATTTATTCAGTACTTGTAGGTTTTATACAATATCCGTGATCTCTCCTTGTGGTGGCAAAGGTGATAACGTTTATCCTAGGTATTTCTCGTAGCCTATCCATAGGTATTGTGAAGGGATGTAAATCATGGATGACTACTAGCCAGAGAAAGGACTAATGAATGGTAGAGGACAAGAAATGATAGAAACAGTATGCAGCGGAAGCAATCACATGTGAAATATATACGTTACTTATTCTTTTTCCAGTACGAAATACCTTGTTCGATCTTCCAAACTATTCTCCTAGTGGTGTTGTAGTGTATGGGCACTTCTATTCACTTCTGGCTCCTTGAACTTTTTTGTTCCTTGTTTGATAAGGAATGCAGAAGTTTATTTATTCTGCTTAATAGGTGCTTGTAACCATGACACCTCTTCAAACTAGAGGTGCTTGTAACCTTAACACCTCTTCAAATTGGGTCTTGGGCTTTTACTTAAGCTTAGGCCCAAGTACATAAAACCCATCCCAAATATAAAAGTCCATATGCCATGAAATAAGCCACACCATTTATCTTGAGCTAGTTTGGGGATCCAACAATTATTATTAATCAAGGCTCTTAATAATTGTAAACCAATTATCTAAATCGGTGCTATTCCACTAAAAGCCCAATGTTGAACTCCAAGATTAATAATACGAATATTAATATGTATTTCTCCTTTGTAAAATGTCAATAATTAATTGATATTGATTTCTGTCAATCAATTAATATTTATTCTCTTGACTTGATTAGTTTCTCTAATGGATTAAATTGCACTGGCCAGTGACTTCAACCATCCAAGTACCGAAACATGTCAAGAGGATATTTCATGCAAATTTCATATTGTTTATTTCATAAATTCATATTATTAAACAATTACATTCCAAAAATATCAAGTGTTGGTGCCGGAAGCACCAAAGTTAAACCTTTGTTTTGACAATGGCAAAGGGTTTAGAAGTTAAGATTTGTTGTGATCTAACAATGCTGATCAAGTGTGTAGGAAAAGTACACTAAGCACTAAGTCTTGGTTCTATGAATTAGACACTAAGTCCTGGCCGCAGGCTGGGCAACTAAGTCCTGACGTAAGGTTGGGCACGAAGACCTGATCGCGGATTGGGCACGAAGACCTGGTGAGTGAAGCTAGGCAAAAGTCCACTTGGAGGAGACGGCTGGCAAAAAGGTAAATTCTCCCGAGAGGAGTAGGTGAGGGCGTGTTCCCCGTAGGAGGGAACATTAGGCATCGGTTCAACCTAGGGCTCCATTTGGGAAGCCCAAAGTCAGAACCAAGACAGCTTAGACTGTAAATCATGGTTAATATCTCATTTGTATATGCTTTGTGTGTTTTGGAACTAACCTTGGTTTGCAGGAACGAAGGGATGAAGTTTCTGCATTCGGGCGCATCAATGGAGTGAGGTGCCTCACTGGGCTTGGCGCCTATATTGACACAGGCGCCCCAGTGGAAGGCCAATCCAGCCATTCGAAGCTAACTGCCTCTAGACCTAGTCAAGTGAGGCGCCTGTGTTAACACAGGCACCCCAGACAGCTCAGGCGCCTTAATGGAAGGGGATAGTCGCCGACCAAGTTTGCGGATTGGAGTTTTCACAGGACAGGCCACGTATTAGGCGCCCCCTTCGATACAGGTGTCCCACTGACTACTATAAAAGGGGGTTCACCCCCAAGGCTTCTACATCAATTGCTTTCAGCTCTTACGCTCAAGCGCTCCGCTCCGACAAGTTTCGTACTCGTGATTCAAGCGCTGACGATGACCCGCTGCTCTGGAAACTTCCAACCTCTCCGGTCATCGGTAAAAGCTAACATTGTTAAGTGTTGTAATTGTTTTTCAATTCTATATTTGTACTCTCGACTTGTAATCTTTTACGAAAATATAGAATTGCCCATCGTAAACGGTCAAGGATCGTGGGCCTTGGAGTAGGAGCCGACCGCGACTCTGAACCAAGTAAAAATAAATCGTGTTAGCAATTGTTTTTTATTTTCCGCTGCACAATTACTCTTCACTTTCCGAAAAAGTTTATGATCGATATTCACCCCCACCCCTCTATCGATTCAATACGATCCCACAAGTGGTATCAAAGCGGGTGGCTCAAACTTGGTGCAACCACCAGTTTGAGATTTTTTTTTCAAATTTTGAAATTTTAAATTATTTTTTCGTTCGAATTTTTTATCGTTAATCGAGGCTGGTAGAACACCACTCGATATTTTTTTGTTATTAATATTCTTTCCGCACTACTAATCCAAGACTCGGTCTTGGAACAAGTTTTTTTTAATTCTTTTTCAGTTAAAATTAAAATGGCCATGCAAGAGGGATACAACACTGTTAGACCTCCTCTTTTCAGTGGAGAAGATTTCTCCTACTGGAAAAGCAGGATGGAAGTCCACCTGTAAACTCAGGTGGACATGTGGATAATTATCCAGTCTGGGCTGGAAATTCTCAAAAATGCACAAGGCGGTGTGCAACACTATACTGAGTGGGACGACCCACTAAAGAAGAAGATCGAGGCCGACGTGAAAGCAACTCAAACCTTGCAGTGCGGCCTAATAAAAGAGGAGCTGAACCGCGTAGGACCCTTCAGCTGTGCCAAGGAGCTCTGGAACAAGCTGATCGAGCTGCACGAAGGCACATTCGACACGAGAATAAGCAAATGAAATATGTTGCTCAACAGACTCTACACAATCAAGATGCACGACGGTGAGACTGTGGCTCAACTCCACGCCAGAATCCAGGAGCTAATGAATGGGCTGCACACGATAGGTCACAAGGTTGAAAACCGTGACCTAATAAGGTATACTTTAAATTCATATCCAAGAAACTCACTGTGGGCGTCTATGGTGGATGCCTACAAGGTTTCTATGAATCTATCAGAAATAAAACTAGATAAGTTATTTTCAGAGTTAGAACTGCATGAACAGAATAATGCTACCTTAGTCGAAAAAGGTATAGCTTTTATTGCAGGTAAAACTCAAGGAAAGACCCCCAAGAAGAAGCCTCAACCAGCACCCAAGTCCGACTCCGACTCGGAATCTGACGACAGTGAAGGAGATCGACCCAAACTGGTCTGATTAGCTCACGATTACTACAAGGAACTTAAGTACCTGACGAGCAAGAAAAAGTCAAGCCGAAGAAAGGAAGATCCAGCGGAACCTTCAACGAGCTTGAAAGGCAAAAGCAACGTCATCTGCTACGAATGCAACCAGATGGGACACTTCAAATCAGAGTGTCCTAACCAAAAGGAAAACAAGAAGGCGCAGAGAAAGAAGGCTCTTTAAGCCACCTGGGACGAGTCATCTTCCGAAGAAGAAGAAGAAGTCCCGCACGCAAACCTGCTTGCCTTGACCGCCTCAGAAGACGTTGACTTCGGATCAGAATTGGAACCAGATGAGGACGCCAACACCTGAAGACTCACAATCTCGGAGAATGGACAGATCACTGTAAGAGGTTATTCTGAATATGAGTTATCTAAATTAATCTCTTATTTGTCTTGTAACTTAGTGAAATCCAAAATCCGGGTTGAGCCCCTCCGACAGGAAGTAAAACGCCTAAAAGAGGAAGCCAACTCGAGGTCCTTGACCGAGCAAATTCAAGAAGGAAACTCAACTCAAGATCAAAAGCTTGAGGAAGAGAATTCCTCCTTGAAAACTCAAGTCAAGAAGCTCAGAGTAACCTTAGAACGGTTCACTTTGAGTTCCAAGGGTCTTGACATGATCCTTGGAAAGCAGAAGTCCGTTCTTAACCGATCCGGATTAGGCTATCGAACTAAGTCGAGACAACGATCATATTACTCTATATTGAACCAATCTAGAACCCAAGTCCAAGCATGGGTCCCCAAGCTATGATTAAATAAACAAGCTAGACCAAACCGGTATTGGATCCCCAAGGACAAGATTCACATCTTCCCTAACCTTTATCGAGGCTTCAGTTCAGGGGGAGCCAATATAAATACCATATTTATAACTAGATAATTGTTTTAATTTACTTACTTGCTTGCTTGTGTATTTTATTTTTGCAATTCTTAATTGTCATGCTTAGATTTAGGATTGGTTAGATTAAGGACAAATGATTGAGTTAAAATTTGAACAACATAATATTGGGTGGAGGTGAGATGATAGTACGTTAGGGAGGCCTTTCTGGTGGAACTGTCCGAAGCTACTGATCCAAGACTCAAACAAGTTAGACCAAAATCTTTCAAGAAGTAACTTGTGCCTTGCCAAGACCTAAAAGCCAATTACTGATAATGAAGGCCTTGTCAAGGAAAGGGTTGTTGCTCCAATAAGGCTACGGATAATGAAGGCCTTGTGCCTTGCCAAGACCTAAAAGCCAATTACTGAAAATCAAATTCAATTTACTATTTGTTAAATTTGAATCTAAAATAAATTTCAATTAATCTTAGAATCAACATATTTTCAAAATCAACAACCTTAAATAGTTTTCTAAACTAATTCAACTCTTTCAAAATTAACCGTTTTTCAAAATTAAAATTTTATTTTGAAAACCTGTCTCACAAAACCTATAAGGTTAACATGTTTGATAACACTAGATTAGGTGAGATAGACTAGGCTGTGAAATTCAATTCAAGCTATCCATAACTCTAATGGATCCAAATCAATAAATACCTTATGTGTAGGAACATAAAGATTTGGACCAGTGGATGTTGGATAGTGGATGCTCCAGACACATGACTGGTGACAAATTGAAATTCACCAAATCAAGTTCAAGAACCTAGGCTCAGTAGCATTTGGCAACAATGCTACAATCAAAGTTATTGGGTCAGGTAACATTGAACATAAATCTGATTTCATTATTAAGAAAGTTCTCTTGGTTGAAAATTTTAAGTTTAATTTGCTTAGCATTAGTCAACTCTGTGATACTGGTTACATAGTTACTTTCACCAACTCTGACTGCCTTATTAGAAACCTCCAAGACTCAGAAGTAATGCTTAAGGGTACTAGGAAAAACATTGTTTATACTATTAACTTACATTTAGTACCAAAATTCTTCTTGACTCAATTAGAAGAATCTAACCTTTAGCATAGGAGATTAGGTCACACCCACACCAAATTGATTTCTAAAATTGCTCAACTTGGCTTAATTAAAGGTGTACCTAAAATCAAGAATTTTGAGAACATAATTTGTAACTCATGTAAACAAGGTAAACAAATTAAGTCTACTCACAAACCAACTCAATCAGACTTAACCCAAACCACACTTGAGCTCCTGCAACTTGACCTATTTGATTCACAAGGAGCCAAGTCACTAAGCGGGAATCGGTACTGCTTAGTAATGATCGACGATTACTCTAGGTTTACCTGGGTTAAGTTTCTGAAATCTAAGGATGAAACTCTTAAATTACTTATTGATTTATGCAAAATAATTGAAAATCAAAATGATACTAAAATTAAAAGACTTAGGAGTGATCACAGGGGAGAGTTTGAAAATCAAATGTTTGAGGAATTCTGTAAAATCAATGGGTATATTCATGAGTTTTCCTGTCCTAGAACCCCCCCCCCCCTATAAAATGGGATAGTGGAGAGAAAAAATAGAACCCTTTAGGAAGCCGCTAGAACCATGCTTAATGAATATAACCTAGTTAACCAATTTTGGGCAGAAGCGGTAAGTACGACGTGTTATATTCAAAATAGGGTCAATGGTAACTGAAGCAGAATATGTTGCCATAGGAGAGTGTGTGACACAACTTTTATGGATGATGCACACTCTTAAGGATTTCCAGCTTGACTACAACCAAACCCAAGTTTTTATTGATAATATTAGTTAAATCAATTTGACTAAAAACCAATTCAACATTCCCGAACAAAACAAATAGAAGTTAAACATCATTTTGTAAGGATCGTGTAGCCAGGGGTGAAATAGTATTTAAGCACGTGGACTCAAAATCAAATTTAGCTGACATTTTCACCAAACCCTTACCTGAAGTTGAGTTTAGCTCACTAAGAAGGCAGCTAGGGTTATGCTTAGTAGAATATGACTATTCTATATTTTTCAAAAATTGTTCCTATTTTTCAATTTTTTTGAAATTTTAAATTCAAATTTTTTATGAAATTTAAATAATTTTCTGACTTAGTTTAAAAAAAAACTTACCCCCTTCAAAACTAGAGCTTTTGTGAAAATGGACTTAGCTTAGGCCCTAACCCTAGAACTGCATGCACCTATAGATCTAGAAGCCAGCATCTCACAAGCACCTTAGGGTACTTTGATTGATAATCTAGACTAGGTTGAGATGCTTAGGTCTATGCCTTGATTCAAGATGCTTTAAGTCAGTGCATCTGCTGTAATTGGGGCAATAAATACAACTTGAACAGCAATCAGGTTAAGTGTCAAGCTTAGAAAATCTAACTTGATCAGATCACTTAACATGACTAACCCTATCGAAGGCTACTGCTCTATAACAGTTAGTAAGTAGCTAACTTGGTTAGACAGGACCCGAACAAGAACGGTTCAATATGATTTGGACCTTTTTCTTGCTTGAAAGTACTAGAGTTGGTTCAATACAGATTTCCAATTTGTCAAACTAGCTCTAATTCAAAATTGAATTGCAATAGTCAATTTTTCTTGCTTATTATTTGTTTGATATATGGCAAGGGGGGAGAGAAAGGAAAGAAAGGAAAGGAGAAATTTTCTTTTCAAATTTTTTTTTCTCTTTTGCTGAAAGTAAAGTGAAAGTCTAAGTGCTTAAAAATGTTTCTAAGTTTTTCAAAATTTTCAAAAAGTATTTCTAATTACGTTAAAAAATTTCTAAATCACTTCAAAATTTTCAAAAAGCATTTCTAAGTACTTTCCAAAATTTCTAAAGCACATCAAAATTTTCTAAGTGCATTTACTTTGAAAATTCTCCTTAGTAAACAAAATTTTTTGAGCGAAACTCTTCTGAATTTTTTTTGCAAATGGTTCTAAGTGAAATTTTTTAAAAGGAAAAACTGTATTTAAATTTTTTCTCTAAATGTTTTTTTTGCACAAACCATTTTCAAGTAAATTTATTTTTCTAAGTATGAAAAACTTGCAAAACTTTTTGGAAAATTTTCTAAGTATGAAAACTTGCAAAACTTCTTGGAAAATTTTCTAAGTGTGAAAAACATGCAAACACTTTTTGGAGAATTTTCTAAGTGTGAAAAATGTGCAAAAACTTTTTGGAAAATTTTCTAAGTATGAAAAACTTGCAAAACTTTTTGGAAAATTTTCTAAGTATGAAAAACTTGCAAAACTTTTTTGAAAATTTCTAAGTATAGAAAGCTTGCAAAATTTGTTATCTAAGGTTGCAATACTTTTTCAAAAACTTTTTATCTAAATACAAATACTTCTACACCTAGACAAAATCTAGAGCACTTAGAAGGTTTACAAAAACCCACATATCATTGAAAAATTCAGGGGAAGAATATTCGTTTCAAGGGGAGAAAACTGAATTTTTTAAAGTATTTCTTAACGATTTTTTTTCTTGTTAGAAATGCTATATCGTTTTTAACTTAACTTTTTGAACCGTGTTGCCATAAATAAAAAAGGGGAGATTGTTGGTGCCGGAAGCACCAAAGTCAAACCTTTGTTTTGATAATGGCGAGTTCAGAAGTTAAGATTTGTTGTGATCTAACAATGTTGTTCAAGTGTGCAGGAAAAGTCCTAGGTACACTAGGCACTAAGTCCTGGTTCTATGAATTGGGCTCTAAGTCCTGGACGCGGGCCGGGCAACTAAGTCCTGACGTAAGGTTGGGCACGAAGACTTGGTGAGTGAAGCTGGGCACAAAGACTTAGTGAGTGAAGCTGGGCACGAAGACCTGATCGCGGATTGGGCACGAAGACCTGGTGAGTGAAGCTGGGCAAAAGTCCAACTGGAGGAGACGGTTGGCAAAAAGGTAAATTCTCCCGAGAGGAGTAGGTGAGGATGTGTTCCCCGTAGGAGGGAACATTAGGCGTTGGTTCGACCTAGGGCTCCATTTGGGAAGCCCAAAGTCAGAACCAAGACAGCTTAGGCTGTAAATCATGGTTAATATATCATTTGTATATGCTTTGTGTGTTTTGGAACTAACCCTGGTTCTAGGAATGAAGACATGAAGTTTCTGCATTCAGGCGCCTCAATGGAGTGAGGCGCCTCACTGGGCTAGGCGCCTGTATTAAC
This sequence comes from Boesenbergia rotunda, assembly GCA_024364735.1. Classification (NCBI taxonomy): domain Eukaryota; kingdom Viridiplantae; phylum Streptophyta; class Magnoliopsida; order Zingiberales; family Zingiberaceae; genus Boesenbergia; species Boesenbergia rotunda. The sequence goes on along the minus strand of JAGFNQ010003972.1, from coordinate 546,553 downwards.
ACAGGCGCCCCAGTGCAAGGCAAAGCCAACCATTCGAAGTTAACTGCCTCTCGACCAAGTCAAGTGAGGCGCCTGTGTTAACACAGGTGCCCCAGTTAGCTCATGCACCTCAATGGAAGGGGATAGGCGCTGACCAAGTCTGCGGATTGGAGTTCTCGCAGGACATGCCACGTGTCATGCGCCCCCTTCGATACAGGCGCCCCACTGACTACTATAAAAGGGGGTTCACCCCCAAGGCTTCTACATCAATTGCTTTCAACTCGTACGCTTAAGCGCTCCGCTCCGATAAGTTTCGTACTCATGATTCAAGCACTGACGATGACCCGCTGCTCCGAAAACTTCCAACCTCTCTGGTCGTCGGTAAAAGCTAACTTTGTTAAGTGCTGTAATTGTTTTTCAATTCTATATTTGTACTCTCGACTTGTAATCTTTTACGAAAATATAGAATTGCCCATCATAAATAGTCAAGGACTGTGGGCCATGGAGTAGGAGCCGACTGCGACTCCGAACCATGTAAAAACAAATCGTGTTAGCAATTGGTTTTTATTTTACGCTATACAATTACTCATCGCTTTCTAAAAAAGTCTTGGTTTGAGGGATTGAGCAACCTAGCTGAGCGATGACTAAGGACATATGTAGAGATGGGTCAAGGTTCAGATGTCTCGAGATCTGAGAGTCTCAAAGGCTAAGTAAAATTCCAACCGAATGGACTGGTTGGCAAAACTCTCCTGAAAGGAGTAGGTGAAAGGCGCGTTCCCTGGGATGGGGAACATAAGGCATCAGTTCGACTTAGGGTTTCTTGGAAATCCGAAGTTAGAACCAAGTCCTTAAGGCTAAGATTGTATATGTATTTGCCTTGTATTTATATATCTTGCAAGTACCTAAAACTGAAGAGAAAGCAGGCAAACAAACACAAAACTACTGAAAAGCAGCTTCCCCGGCGCCCCCATTGATAAAGGCTCTTAATGAAGCTAGGTGCCCCCATTAACTGAGGCGCCTAAATGAATCAGGCACTCCTTCAATACAGGTGCTCAATATGGCAGTTTTTATCAGTTCACAAAGTTCGCGATTTGGATGAGCTTTTGACCGCTTATGAGGCGCCCATAGCATCACGGGCGCCCTAGACAAGACTATAAAAGGGGCATCGACCCCTCAACTCAAAACTACAATTCCACAATCATTCTGAGCATTCTGACCGGAAGAAAAATGCTAACGACGAAGCTCTGCGACCAAGGAAGCTCCAGGAGGAGGTGCGCGACACTTCGGAGTTCCTGATCGGTCGAGTCTTCGACCCCTTTCTTTTGGTTTGATTTACTTTCCGCACGTAATTTATTTTATACTTTGTGATTGTAAATCTTGCACTGTATGACGGGTTTCTCCGCCTCCGGAGAGTCCGGATAGGATTCCCGTGCTTAGGCCTTGGATATACTACCCCTGGGGGGTTGGGAAACAAGTAAATCATATGTGCAATCTGTGGTTTATTTTGTTCGATCTTTCTATTTTTCCGCTGCCACTAACTCTGTATCTAGAACGAACCGAAAAGTTTACGAAGTTTCCGCGAAGATTTTACGGGTGATTTTCACCCCCCCCCCTCTATCGACGGCACCGGTCCCAACAAGTGGTATCAGAGCCTGGTCGCTTTTCACCGGACTAACAGCTGATGGAGCAAAGACGCCAGGAGTTGAGGGGGAGCCGAGGGGTGAATCAGGTACATTTTATTTTAAATGTCAATTTTTAAATTTCATATTATGTGTTTCAAGTGCAGGGAGAGAGAACACTACAAAAATCAGTGTCCTACTCGTAAGACTCGGTCTACATCACCGGCGGCAAAGGAAATACCAACACCCGGAGTCCGGCGGGACAAAAGCTACATCAAATGCTTCAAATGTGAAAAGTACGGACACTACAAGGATCAGTGTCCGGCAAAGGTAAGTAAAATTTACGTTCCGAAAAATTTTCAAATTCCTGCACTATCCTATGTAGATAATTTAGATAATTTTTCTGAAAAGTTAAACTTTGTTAATAGTCAAGTCAATATTCTGCATGACCAATTACAAAATATAAATAATGTTAAAATATCAGAAATTAACTGTTTAATCCTTAATGTTAATTCAATACTTTTTAAAATTAATTCTGACAATTTACTGTTAATCCTGAAATTAATTCTAAAAATCTTAAGAATAATTCTAAAATTATTCTTGAAAATCTTAAGGATAACACTGAAATTATTCCTGAAAATCTTGAGGATAACTCTAAAGATAAGGATAATTTTGAAATTCTTAATGATAATCCTAAAATTAAAATTGATAATTTTACTAATACATCTAAAATTAAATTTAAAAATGTTAATGATAATTCTGAAATTAATTTTGAAAATTGTGAAATTAATCCAGAACATATTAAAAATATTTCTGAGGTTAAAGATAATTTTTCAGAAAATAGTTCTGAGGATAAAGATGATTTTTCTGAAAATATTCCTGAGGATTATGAAAATAATTTTTCTGAGTATATTGAAGATGAAATCCTTTTAGACAATAATTTAATTATTTTCTTGGATAATCCTTAAACATTAACTAGTTGCCCAAATTACTCCACCTAATATGAAGATATAGAAGGATGTGATTTTAATGATGAGGATGAGGAGGAAAGTGAATTCTTTAGAATCAGGCTATAGTTAATAAAGTTCACAAAAAGTAAAACAAATCAAAATTATTAGAAAAATTCAAAAATTTGAATAAAGCAGAAATAGTAAATGAATAAGACATTTTTAAAATAATGAAAATGATGAAATTAAACCCACAGCTATTAATTAATCATTTCAACCTTAATTATTCCAACCTTAATTAATCTTTAATGATTCCAACCTTAATTAATTTTAATATCTAATTAAATTGTAATTAATTCAACTTAAATCAAATTAATTCTTAATTAACATAATAAATTAAATTAATCCTTAATTCACTTTAATATCTAATTAAATCTTAATCAATTCAACTTCAATTAATTAATTCTTAATCAACTTAATTAAATCTTAATTAATTCAACTTAAATCCAATTAATTCTTAATTAACGTAATAAATCCTTAATTAATTTTAATCTCTAATTAAATCATAACAATTTAAATTAAGACGTAAACTTAATTAAATCTTAATAACTTAAACTGTAACCAAATAAAATCCTGCCTAACTGAAACCCGCAACTAAATAACAACAAATATGTCATAGTGGGTTGACATATTCGCGGGTTCACACGACATGTATCAAATCAGGAATTTGATACATCTTTAGAAACTTAATTAAATATTTTGACTTGTTTGACTCATGCATAATTGGCATGCCATGCATCTGCTAATTTTATAAATATATGTCATGTCATTCATGTTTAATTTTATGCATAATTTAGAACGGCTATAGGAAAAAAACTAGTTGAAACATGAACAACCTAGTATTAGGTGGAGGTGAGATGATAGTGCATTAGGGAAACCGCCTGGTGGAACTAGCCGAAGCTACCGATCCAAATCCTGAGCTAGTTAGACCAAAATTTTTCAAGAAGTAATTTGAAAATGAATTTTTGATAAAAGGCTTTGTCAAGGAAAGGGTTGTTGCTCCAATAAGGCTACGACCAAAGAAGGTCTCTGTGCCTCGCCAAGACCTGGAAGCCGATTACTGAAAATCAAATTCATATTACTATTTGATAAATTTGAATCTAACACAAGTTTCGATTAAATCTTAGATTTAACAATAAATTAAGAAAAATGATCCAAGCATCTCACAATGTACCCATAAGGCAACCATGCTTGCTTGTACTAAGACATCTAGAATGGGTGAGATGTTAAGGACTAATAAATTGAAAAATATTTTTCAAAAATTATTTTCAAAATTCTTAGAATATTTGTCTAAAAATCTATCTTCAAAATAGTGCTTTAATAATGTTTTATGGATTTCATGCTTGTCTGAGTGCTTATATATTATACATTTTCAAAATTATATCCTTTTGAAAATTTGTTTGGCTCACACAATTAGACACAAGCCTCTTAGGTCAACACTAAAGTCTCTTAAGGCACTTAGATAAAGTCAAACGATCACAACAACAAATTTAACTTTCCGCAGCACGCCATCAACATGCACATTTATAGTGCACTGTTATTAATAATTTTTGTAGCACACCAAATAAAATACACTACAGATACTATTATATTTTTATAAATAATAAAACATATATACTATTTATAATTTTAATAGCGTATAATAGCTGCTGTTAATATTATAAAGTATTTACAGCATGCAGTGCGCTATTAAAAATATATTTTTAACAATGCATTTGCACTGTGCTTGCTCAGCGCGCTGCTAAATTTTTTTTTTAACCGTGAGTCTTCGAGCCATATCAACGGAAGGAGCAGAGGTGCCTCTTCATCTTCGTGCCCTTGCCGCCGCTCCCTATGAGCCTTCATCTTCATGCCCTAGTCGCCCCTCACTGTGAGCATCTTCCTCTTCGAGCCCTAGCCATAATTCTCTACATCTGGCCTAGGTCGTTGATCACGTCGGCAATTGCAACAGCCTAGCAAGCTTCGACGTGCCGCCTCTTCTCCGCCTCGCGCTTCCACCTCGACTGCCAGCGCTCATCTCCCCCGTGCCATGGCTCCGTCTGGATGACTACGTTCTACACAGCGGTCTCAGATCGGCGGCATCACAGCTACTCTTCATCGGGTTCCCTAGGTACTTGGAGTCCATGTCATGACTCCCATCTGGAAACAGTCAGATCTCCCACCTCAATGTTGTCGTCTTAGGGGAGGTGCTAGCTATTGAGGAGAACGATCTTATCTTCTCGTCCCCTGAGTTCTCTCGAGACACCCTTGTCTCCTCTCCCGAACAGGTCCCTCTATCATCTCCTTGCAATCACTCTCGAAATAGTAATGATTATAATATATATTTTTTAATTTTTTTGTATATATTAGATAGCTTTCTCAATCCACCGTATATACTATATCATATATTTTTTTCACTGTGTCATGAATTAGTATCACAAAATGTATAAGAAATCTATTAAAGATCCTGCTGGATTTTGGTCGAAGTAGCTGAGCAGTTTTAGTTGAAGAAGAGGTGGAGTTCAGATGCGAGAATATTATTGTGAGGAAGGAACTTGTTAAGATTGAGGTCGGTGTAGTGCCTTAATTAAGTCATGCTCTGTCTTTTCTAAATTAAGTGGCTCAAAGGGGGCATTACGAACAATGTTGGCATGCGCTCGCATCGGTGCAGTTCACTCAATGCAGTTCTATTACATTCCTCACGAGATTTTCAAGAATATATGGATTGAATTTTGCTATAAGGAGAGGAGACCTAATGGTGTTTTTTCCTTTCAGGTTGTATTTGTTGGTTTCTCAGCTGAATCTCTTGCACAGACAATTATTTACTGCAAATATGCTACAATGCAGTGCGTAGAGGAGCCAAAGAGATAAATCTCAAGGAAATAGTTGATAATGCTTTGGTTGAATCAACCAATAATGGAATTATTGGTAATTATTAACTAATCTTAATGCTTGCTTATACCTGGAATTAGAGTTATTGCCAATATTAGCAATAACTTTTTCATTTTTTAGAAGAAAAAATAATTAGTTTTAATTTATTTACCACGCTTCAAAATGAAGCTTTNATAGTGCTTTAACATAATAATGTTTTTATGGATTTCATGCTTGTCTGAGTGCTTATATATTATACATTTTCAAAATTATATCCTTTTGAAAATTTGTTTGGCTCACACAATTAGACACAAGCCTCTTAGGTCAACACTAAAGTCTCCTAAGGCACTAAGATAGAGTCAAACGGTCACTACAACAAATTTAACTTTCCACAGCACGCCATCAACACGCACATTTATAGTGCACTGTTATTAATAATTTTGCAGCTCACCAAATAAAATACGCTACAGATACTATTATATTTTTATAAATAATAAAACATATATACTATTTATAATTTTAACAGCGTATAATAGTTGCTGTTAATATTATAAAGTATTTACAGCATGCATTGCGCTATTAAAAATATATTTTTAACAATGCATTTGCAGTGTGCTTGCTTAGCGCGCTGCTAATTTTTTTTTTAATCGTGAGTCTTCGAGCCATATCAACGGAAGGAGCAGAGGTGCCTCTTCATCTTCGTGCCCTTGTCGCCCCCTCCCTGTGTAATACCCAGTACTTTTCATATATATTAATAGGAATTTTACTGAATTTTTCTAGTATTTTTTTAGAAATTAGATAGGAGGAGAAAAGGAAGAAATTTTAGGCTGGGAAGTTGACTGATCAGGGTATCAGTCGACTGCTATCCTGGCAGTCGACTGGTGCCGCGGGAGAGAAAGAAAAAAAGAAAGAGTTAAGTGGCCGTGGAGAGATTTGATCCCGCGATCTCTCCGGTTCAGGCCTAAAGCAGAAACCAGCTGGGCTAGGGTATCAAGCACAGAAAAGGGAGGAGAGAAATAATGTTGTTGTAACGACCCGACCCCTTGGCCCCTTGGGCGGCCCAACTGGCGGCCCACTTGGCAGCCCTCGGCCCCTTGGGCGGCCAAATCTCATTTGGCGGCCCCTGTGGCGACCTCTTGGGCGGTCGTTACTCACAAGTACTTCCCACCCCTGGCCAGTGGATTTTTGCCTTCCTCAGGATTCGAACTCTAGACCTCCAGGATAAGTACTAGAGTTTATGAATCCTGATACCAATTGAGCTGTAGCTCAATTGGTATCAGGATTCATAAACTCTAGTACTTATCCTGGAGGTCTAGAGTTCGAATCCTGAGGAAGGCAAAAATCCACTGGCCAGGGGTGGGAAGTACTTGTGAGTAACGACCGCCCAAGAGGTCGCCACAGGGGCCGCCAAATGAGATTGGCCGCCCAAGGGGCCGAGGGCTGCCAAGTGGGCCGCCAGTTGGGCCGCCCAAGGGGCCAAGGGGTCGGGTCGTTACAATAAAAGGCGCCTTTTATTGTAACGACCGGCCCCTCGGCCCCTTGGGCGGCCCAACTGGCGGCCCACTTGGCGGCCCAACTGGCGGTCCATGGGCGGCCCAACTGGCGGCCCATTTGGCGACCCTTATGTCGTCAACCGACGACCATTGGCCGTGCCGTTACTCACTAGGACTTCCCACCCCTGGCCAGTGGATTTTTTGCCTTCCTCAGGATTCGAACTCTAGACCTCCAGGCTAAGTACTAGAGTTTATGAATCCTGATACCAATTGAGCTGCGCCTTTTTATTGTAACGACCCGGCCCCTCGGCCCCTTGGGCGGCCCAACTGGCGGCCCACTTGGCGGCCCAACTGGAGGTCCCTTGGGCGGCCCAACTGGCGGCCCACTTGGCGACCCTTATGTCGTCAACCGACGACCATTGGTCGTACCGTTACTCACAAGTACTTTCCACCCCTGGCCAGTGGATTTTTGCCTTTCCCAGGATTCGAACTCTAGACCTCCAGGCTAAGTACTAAAGTTCCTGAATCCTGGTACCAATTGAGCTGTAGCTCAATTGGTACCAGGATTCAGGAACTTTAGTACTTAGCCTGGAGGTCTAGAGTTCGAATCCTGGGAAAGGCAAAAATCCACTGGCCAGGGGTGGAAAGTACTTGTGAGTAACGGCACGACCAATGGTCGTCGGTTGACGACATAAGGGGTCGCCAAGTGGGCCGCCAGTTGGGCCGCCCAAGGGACCTCCAGTTGGGCCGCCAAGTGGGCCGCCAGTTGGGCCGCCCAAGGGGCCGAGGGGCCGGGTCGTTACAGTTGTAGTGTAGTTAAGCCTTTTCATTAAGAGGTATATTAAGCCGCTTAAGTCACGTTGGAAAGGGGAGGCTAGGGTTGTGGCCGCGCGTGAACAGGGAAGAGAGGCGAGGAGAGGAGGCGAATTCAAGGGTTCTTGTTCTTCTTCTTCTTCTTCACCTTCCCCCTTGAGTAGAGAAGACCTAGGGTTGCTTCCTAGGGCTAAAGGTGGAAGCTTTTCACAAGAAGGAGGGGAAAGGATTTCATAGGGAGTTTTTCTCCCTGTTTTTGTGAGTTTTCTTGAAGACCGAAGTAAGTAAATCGCTCACCTGCAATAGGAGTAGTTTCGTTTCGAAATTCTCATTGTAGAACCCTAGTTTTCGAAAAGTAGAAGCTTGGTTAAGAGGATTTTGGCTATTCTATGTTTTAGCTATTAAAGTTGCATGTTTTAGCATGTTAGAAATTCAATTTGTTTGTATTGAATGTAAGTAGGCCAAGCATGATGAGTTTTTACACTTTTGAAAAGACCTAAAAGTGAATTTGAGTTAAGGAGCACACAAGATGCTCCATGGAAAGTTAAAGTGAGAAAAGTAAAGGTTTTTAGCATGCAACATATGCAAAAATAAGTAAAGTGATAAGTTTAAGTATGGTAAGTAAGAAAAGTATTTTACTTTGAGAAGGAGACATGTACCGGGCAAATGTAAGGCCCATAGAAAGTTAGAAAGTAAAGTTCTAATGGGGTGCGGTGGCTAGCTACCTCGCAACTTATTAGAAAAGCGCGCAATTGGTACACTGATACCATGGTACAATGTCAAGGCCTAAGAGAAAGTTGATTATGCTATTTTCAAGTATATAAGTATATGTGTGAGTGTTTCTTTTATTAGTAAGTGTTTTTAGTTCATGTGTAATTTGACACATTGCAAGCATGATAAAGTATTTCAAGTTGTAAGCATGTTTAGTTGTAAGTATTCTGAGCAAGTAAAGTTTTTAAAGCATTCCTTGAAATGAGCATGTTTAGTATCGATATGTGTTTTCTGTGAGTAGGGATTTACTTACTAAGCCTTGTGCTTACTAGTTGCATTTTCCTTCTATTGTAGATAAAGGAAAAGAAAAGGTGTAAGTGGGGAGGCGACATGACTTGCATTGGTGTTCAGTGGCGGTGGAACCGTGGAAGAGTGTTTGGGTTGAGTATTAGTAAAGTTAAATGCTTAGAAACATATAGTTTCATGTCTTAGTCGTGTTGAGTTTGAATAATCTATTTTATTTCCTATTAGTAAAGTTAAATGTTCAGAAACATATAGTTTCATGTCTTAGTCGTGTTGAGTATGAATAACCTATTTTATTTCCGCATGAAGTCAAGAGTTGGTACAAACTTAGCCTTAAGTTATATAGTTTTTCATAACTTGCTAAATTCCACAAAAGTCTTAATTTCAAGTTTATGGATTCGTTTTGATTGGCTAAATTGTTTAGAAAACTAGTATAGAGTATAGAAATGGTGTCATGACTTTGTTTGGCTCGAAAGTATAGGTTTGGTGGAGTTTTGAAACAAAGCCTCGAATCTGAAAATCAGGTTTTCAGACTTACCAGTCGACTGGGACAGTACCAGTCGACTGCCCTATCGAACAGTCGCTTCTGTTCGATGCATCAGGTAACTGCCAAAGGACAGTCGCCTGGGACCAGTCGACTGCCATATAGCAGTCGACTGATACCCGTAAGCTGAGTTGGGCAAGGCAAGTTTCAATAAGTATTTTCTTACGAGTTTTTGAGAAAGAAAGTGTGACCTGGTATCATGCATGACTATTAAAGTTAGAGTATCATCACTCTTAGATAGATTAAAAAGAAAAAAAAAAGTTTTCCGCATTTTTAGTCGTGCATTAGAGTTGAGAAGTAGATAAAAGTAACGATCCGTCTAAGGTAGAGAAGGCGGGTCGTCACACCTTGTGAGCCTTCATCTTCATGCCCTAGTCGCCCCTCACTGTGAGCATCTTCCTCTTCGAGCCCTAGCCGTAATCCTCTACATCTGGCCTAGGTCGTTGATCATGTCGGCAACTACAACAGCCTAGCAAGCTTTGACGTGCCGCCTCTTCTCCGCCTCGCGCTTCCACCTCGACTGCGAGCTCATCTCCCCTGTGCCATGGCTCCGTCTGGATGACTACGTTCTACACAGTGGTCTCAGATCGGCGGCATCACAGCTACTCTTCATCGGGTTCCCTAGGTACTTGGAGTCTATGTCATGACTCCCATCTGGAAATAGTCAGATCTCCCTGGAGATCAAAATTAGGCTCCTCCTTAGTTCATACTAATCAATGGAAAGATATTGTTGCAAAAGCTTCATGGAGTGCGGATGTCTACATTAAGGCCCTTCTAATTCTTCAAAGGATCTTCTAGATTATATTATACTGTCTTTGATATATTTCTTTGATGATTAGTAATTCATATTTTTTTTAAAATACTTGGAGTTGATTTATAAATATTTGTGAGCTTTACAAAATAATTATTAGATGAATAAAAATAAATATTCACATTTAGATTATATTTTGTAATCTTTTATTTCTATTTTAAATATTATATGAACTGTGATATTGTTTAAATTTGGATTATATATTTTAAATAAATAGTATTGATAATTGTATAGTGTAGATAATTATATGTGTGATATTTAATTTTTTTATATGTTATTCGCAGTATGCGATTGTGCGCTACAAATGGTATTATCCGTAGCGCGCAGTCGCGTGCTACGAATGCTATTATCTGCAACATGCGATCGCTTGCTGTTGATTTGTTTTGACTTTTAACAACTTGGAGTTGTGCAGCATGCGATGTGCGCTACGAATAGAATAATTGTGCGATGCAGAAAGTCAATTTTGTTGTAGTGGGTGTTGGATAAGGGGGAGTGTCTTATTCCTTTAAAAGATTTTTTTTGGTTTTTTGAAAACTGTGCTTTAAAAATCACTATCATGTAAATATTTTTCGAAAACTGTGTTTTACATAAATCACTATCACTTATATTTTCCGAAAACTATGCTGTCATTTCAAAATATGTCTTTCAAATACACATTTTTGTAGAAATATTTCAAAATGCACTCTAAAAATTATCCTTATTTCCCTTTTGATCTTGATAAACCCTAAATACACAGAGGAAAGTCTACATCATGATCTATAAGAACTCCTAGGATGTGTCAAATTTATGGGGAGTCTAAATCAAAAGAAATTATTTCTAGCAATTATTCTTTTTGAAATTATTAGATAATTCTTTTGGTCTGAACCAAACCCTAAAGACTCAGAGGAAGAGTACTTATAGTCAACAAGCTTCCTAGGACTGGGTCAAGTTTAGGGGGAGGTCAAATTAAAAGAATTATTTCAAAATAATATGTTTTCAGACACTGATTTTCAAAATCCTTATAAATAATTGTCCTTTTCAAAATACTATCATTTTAAATCATTTTTTTATGAAAATAGTATCATTTTCAAAAACTTGTCTTTGTAAACTTATAGAATCAATTTAAAATAATATTTTTATCGAGTTTGGAAAATTTCTAGGACACTTAGGGAAATGCCCTTGTAGTTAACAAGGTTTCCTAGGATTGTGTCAGACTGGAAAAGAAACCAAGTCAAGTAAAGTATTATAATTTTTTTTGAAAAACATATTTCAAAAAGTACTTATATCATTCAAAAATGCTTTTCAAAAAGTACTTATATCTTTCAAAAATGCTTTTCAAAAGTACTTATACTTTTCAACAATACTTTTCAATAGTACTTATACTTTTCAAAGTTCATAATATTTTTCAAAAAGTACTTGCATATTTCAAAAGGTTCAATATATTTGTTTCAGAAAGGTACTTGCATATTTCAAAAAGTTCAATATACTTTTTAAAAGTACATATTTTTCAAAGTACAAATTTCTCAAAGTGTAAACATTTAAAAGTAAAATTATCATTCAAAGTACAAGTTCATGTACAATATTTTTCAAAGTGTAATCTTATGGTGCAATTTAAGTAAAATTATTTTTTTTTGTGCACTTGGTTGCTTTTTGGCTCTTTGCTATGATTTATACTAAGTACTTTCAAAAAGTGTTTTTTTTCATTGTTGGTGCAAGTTTTTTTTGTCATTTTTTTTGATGTATGACAAAGGGGGAGAGTAAGATTAAGTTAGAAAGAAATTATATTTTTTTCGATACCAAGTTAGAATTTTTTTTTCTTCCCAAAGGATCCATGGAAATCAAAATGTCTTTTTCAAAAAAAGTGGAGAGTGAGCTTATGTTAGAAATGTTTTTCTCCCAAACATCAAAATCTATTTTCAAAACTTAGATTATTTTTTTCAAGGATCATAATTTAGCCCTTTCATCCAATCTAACTCAAGATATTGTCAAACATCAAAAAGAGGGAGATTGTTGATGCAAGATGCATCATTGATGTCCTCCTCTATGTGTTTCAATGTTTGACAATATGCTTAAGTCAGTGATACATTGAACAAGGGAAGGGTGAGTCAAGAGAGGAGTAACAATGTGATGAAAAGTCCTAGTTAACCTAGGCACTAAGTCCTGGTTCGTGGAATTGGGCACTAAGACCTGGTCGAGGACTGGACACCGAAGACCTGACTGAGGGTTGGGCACTAAGTCCTAGTTCGTAGAATTGGGCAATAAGTCCTGGTGAGTGAAGCTGGGCAAAAGTCCTGATGAGTGAAGTTAGGCACTAAGTCCTGGACCTAGGGTTTGAAACGAAGTCTTAGTCTGAGGGAATGAGCAACCTAGCTGAGAGATGACTAAGGGCATAAGTAGAGATGTGTCGAGGTTTGGATGTCTTGAGATCCAAGAGTCTCGAAGGCTAAGTAAAATTCCAACCGAATGGACTGGTTGGCAAAACTCTCCTGAATGGAGTAGGTGAAAGGCGCGTTCCCCGGGATGGGAACATAAGGCATCAGCTCGACCTTGGATTTCTTGGAAATCTGAACTCAGAACCAAGTCCTTAAGGCCAAGATTGTATATGTATTTGCCTTGTATTTATGTATCTTGCAGGTACCTAAAACTGAAGAGAAAGCAGGCAAACAAACACAAAACTACTAAAAAGCAGCTTCCCGGGCGCCCCCATTAATACAAGCGCCTCAATGAAGCTAGGCACCCCCATTAACTCAGGCGCCTAAATGAATTAGCTGCCTTCTTAAATACAGGCACCCAATATGTCAGTTTTTATTAGTTCGCGAAGTTCACAATTTGGATGAGCTTTTGACCGCTTATGAGGTGCCCTATAGCATCACATGCGACCTAGACATGACTATAAAAGGGGCTTCGACCCCTCAACTCAAAACTACAATTCCACAATCATTTTGAGCATTCTGATCAAAAGAAAGATGCTAACGACGAAGCTATGCAACCAAGGAAGCTCCAGGAGGAGTGCGCGACACTTCGGAGTTCCAGATTGGCCGAGTCTTCGACCACTTTCTTTTGGTTTGATTTACTTTCCGCACGTAATTTATTTTAAACTTTGTGATTGTAAATCTTGCACTGTAAGATGGGTTTCTCCGCCTCCGGAAAGTCCAAAAGGGAGACCATTAGTGGACGGGCATTCCCGTGCTTAGGCCTTGGATGTACTGACCCTGGGGGGTTGGGAACCAAGCAAATCCCGTATGTAATCTGTGGTTTATTTTGTTTGTTCTTTCTATTTTTCCGCTGCTACTAACTCTGTATCTAGAACGAACCAAAAAGTTTACAAAGTTTCCACAAAGATTTTACGGTTGATATTCACCCCCCCTCTATCGACGGCACCGGTCCCAATAGTTTCCCACCGACCGCTAGGGTAAACCAGGAAGCGCTCATGGTGGGCGGTCTAGAAGCCCACCGTCCCAATATTCACGACCCATTTGGAGGAAAAATTACTACAAATATGTTGTAGCTAGGGATCAAATCGTGAATGTTTGGAATAACGACTAGTCGCCCTACTGCTACACCATCGCCCTTGGGGCACGATACGGAACGACTAGTAGCTAGGGAAAGAAGCTCGTCGGCATGATGATTGTCCATGGCGACGTGTTGCCTAACATCAATTCGGTGCTGCTACCGAAAAAGATGGCTGTCAAGGAGCCCAAATCGCAATCCAAGGCGACCAAATCATTCAAGATTAATGTTGCTTGATCAGTACGATATTTTTTTCGACTTTTTATCAAACGGCACATGTGAGAATTAGAATTTACCAAAAGGCATATTGAGATTTCTTTTTTACTAAAAGGCGTATCAAATAATGTGGTCTTCTACTTATACCCCTCTTGCCAAGAATTATCTTTCTCAGTTAATAATTTTGAGATATTATAACCACTTTTTCAGACTTTTCAAATTAAAATAACATTTTGTGGTTCGGATGCCCTAGGGAGTCAAATTTTTCTCCTTTCTCTCTCAGTGCAACAACCTAATTGTTATTGCCGAAGTTGGATGACATTGTGGGTATCCCCCCCACAATGTGCTATAGTCGCGAGTCGCGAGTTGTGCTATAGTCGCGAGTTCATCCTCCCAATCCCTCCCCCCAACCAAAAGTCTAGGGAAATCTGCTTGTGTGTCCCTAAGGCAGCTTTAAGTGTTTGCGTGGAAGTCCACACTGATCGGCACTCTCTAAAGTAGGGGTTAGGATTTTTTCACTATTTTTTTTCAATAATGTCAAAAAAAAAGGTCTGTGAGTGTTTCAACCTCTTCTTCCTTGGTATTATCCACCAAGGTATGTTAGCGATAGTCTTAGGTCAAAACAACACAGTTTCTATGCATGTTTATATTGATTTTGCAAATATGAAAATGTTTGGGTTTAGTTCTTAATAAATTTGTAATGTATACAACCTGTAGGCTTCAGATGACTTGGACAAAAATTACATTGGTGTAGTGTTTTAGGCCACTTTAACAATTTTTTTGAAGCATTTCAAATTTTAAATGATCGACACATTACGAAGATCAGAGAGTCTCCCTTCAGTGTTTTCTTGGACATACCAGAATTGCAGCATATCCATGGAATTTTAGTGAATATATTTGATTGTTGAGATTCAACCTCGCAAGTTTTTAAATTCTCGGGTAACACTTTTTGTTATGAATTGTAAACATTAACTATAGTAAGATAATATAGGGATAAAGATGCCCTGAAATGATTTAATTTCGATCCATTTCAGTCGTTTCATTTCAGGCCTACCAAGGGCCTGAAATGATTTCACTTTAGGCCCTCGATAGGCTTGAAATGATTTTATTTCAGACCTACCGAGGGTCTGAAATGAGATCACATCAGGCCCTTGGTAGGCTTGAAATAAAATTATTTCAGGCCTAACGAGGGCTTGAAGTGAGTTCACTTCAGGCCCTTGGTAGTCCTGAATAAAATTATTTGAGGCCTACCGAGGGTCTGAAGTGAACTCATTTCAGACCCACGTTGGGCCTGAAATGAAATTATTTCAGGCCTGATTTTATTTAAGGCCCACGTTGGGCCTGAAATGATTTCATTTCAGGACTATATTCTTGATGATAACTAAATATTTTAAATGTTTCAGGTGTACCGTTTGCGTTCACCAGACCAGATGTTGCTTTGTTACTGGGTATAGTGGACCATGGTGTTTCGGTCCCTATTAATTCAACTAAAGCATCGAGTGACCTCTATCTTACTTACTTCTCAAAAGAAAAATAACCTACCAGAACAAGAATTGAGGTGTTACTTAAATATTATTCCGAAAGTGTTGAATCAGAGGATGATGTTTTATTAGTGTGTAAATTCTATATTTTGTATATATTTTTTTGTATCTTATTTTCGTCTAGTACATATAAGGTCCCTCTAGGTCTTGTTGATATAGTAGATGATTATGAGAATCTTGCTAGATTCAACTGGGTTGATGTTATCCATCAATTATTATCTCCACAATTACCTAAAATTGGGGACCTATTTTCATCAACTCAGGGATGCCACACCAGCACCAACCTCCCTTATCTAAAGGGATTTGCTGGCCTTTTCGCAGTGAGTATAATTTTGATGTTAAATTTTATAATACATTGATATCGTTTATGTGTTTGTATGTAACACTTGGTATAGGCATGGTTTTTGGAGCATGTATCAATTCAAAAACCATATAATGTTCAAGGACCCCGAATAAATAAGTGGAGGAATATTCCTTTGCACATTAGTAAGGTCAGGGCCCTTGTCGATCGACTCTCGCCTGAAGAGGTAATTTTTCTTAAATGTGAACTATGTTAGATTGATATGGAGTTGTTAACATTTGTGTATTTCTTAATTGACAGGTGATGATTGAATTAATTCCTAACCAAAATGTAAAAACATTGTTTAAGAACCTTGATATCGGTGATAACATTCCACCGGCAATAGAGACATCACAAGGTGTTGACACAGATGTTGTAAGGCAAAGTACTAATGAATGTGGTGACTGCATTCTTAAAGGCAACCGAATCAAGGATCTATCAACGGAGAACTTGTCTTTGAATGAAAGGGTTAAAAAATTACTTGCAATAATTGAGAAAAAAGGCATGGAGTCCCAATCAAGCTATCCTGTAGTCAATCCTCTTTCTGAACCAGTAGCTTGTAGAACAAGGAGAAGGAGAGGACGTGACTGAAGTCGGTATGATTACAGGGATACTCCAATTGGTAGTCCATTATGGCAATAGCTATTACCTAAGGGGAAGCGGAGCAAGAAACAAATATCAGATGTAGAGGGTAAAAAATCATTTGATCAAGAAACTATTTTTATGGACAAGGGAAAAAGGAAAATTACTGGGAATGATATGGATGAAGAAAGAGAAGTCATCACTATAATGGAAGTCAAGTCTGAAAAAGACATAGAGGAGGAAACAAATAGGATTGTCGAACTCTACAAAATGAGAAAACATGACATTGTTGTATGTGATTTACTTGCATGAAAAAGAGGTCAATTAAGTTGATTTTGGTAATTAATTATTTTTTTAATATTTATCAATGTAGTTTGTGAAGAAGCATTTTATGACGTCGAAGAAGAAAAATCAAGATGAAGATGTGGCCTACCTGCTACATAAATTGGAGAATCTAAAGTAAGCTAGGACACATAGTTTATTTAATATATCTTTTTCTTTAATATATAATATTATTGATTAACTTGGTAGGTTGGCAACTGAATTTGTTTGGGTGGATACACTCTTTGCTTTGAATATGCATTCATTCTTATCTATCCTGAATGGAGAGGTTTTTACCAAAGGCGAGGTAATTGATGTCTTTTGTAAAATTTTATTTAGGGGAGCATCCGTATGTAGTAGGTCATACAACAAGTCAATATATTATTCAACCTTCTTTACAATAAGTCACTACAACAAATATGACTTTTCGCAGCTTACAATTTTGCTATTCGCAGCACGCATTGCATGCTGCATAACTGCATGCTGTTAAAAGTAATAGAATATCTACAGCGCGCAACACGCGCTGCGATTAAGAATAATCGCAGCGCACTTTGTGCGCTGTGATTAATAGTATTCACAGCGCACATTGTGTGCTGCGATTATTCTTAATCACAGCGCACATTGTGTGCTGCGATTAATATTATTCACAGCACACATTGTGTGCTGCGATTAATATTATTCACAGCACACATTGTGTGCTGCGATTAATATTATTCAAGTTCTCATTGTGCATTGCGATTATTATCAATTGCAGCGCGCGCCATGAGCTGCAGATAAGAACTATCAATTAGATTCGCAGCGCGTGCCGCATGCTGCGGTTAAGAGCATGCACAACATGGAACATGCATTACAATTACGATATTCAAATACGACATATAAATATCATACACAAATTATACCACATACATAATACCACACACAAATACAATATTATATAACCCAAACTCAAACAACTAATTATATTATGACATTTAACCATAAATATCACACTTAAGCAAACCATCCAAAGTACTAGCAAAAATTCACTTAGTACATAATTTCTTGCCTACAAAAAAGTATATTCTCCTCAAGTAGAGTAAATATCAGTCATACAAAACAATAAACTTAGATAACCAAGCAACTGTACTTCCTATTGCATCCTCAAGAAAAAGCATTTCATCATTTGGTCGAATTAGGTCCACCTTCTCCACCAAAACTCTATCAACCCAAACTTTCCAACAAGAACCACCAAGAAGAACATGATGCACTTTTGCTTTTGGATTTGTAGAAGCAATTCGACCTTCTGCAACAACTCCATCAACAGACCAATGAAGTAGCTTACACTTAGTATTCTCGCTAATATCTTCATGACTCACATCCTTCATTTTTGACTGCATAATAATACAAAGTTATTAATTTATTATACCTATTTTTATAACAAAAATTTAATTTATTAGACACAATCAAAATAATTACCTGAGCTATAGTTAGATGTTGGTTAACATTACCACTTTTTTTCCCACGACTATCGCCGCCAACATCATTTCCAATTCCGCTACCAATGCCAGCACTCTTCTATTGCTTTCTGCAAAAAACGAGACAACTTTTTAGATAAAATAATAAATTTGATTTGACTTTTTTTTATGCAAATTCTAAAAATCTTAAATAAATCATTTTATTACCATTTTCTCTCCAACAGCTTGACTACTAGGTTCTCCATTTTTTTTCTTGTGACCTTCAATCCAAACTTTTGATCTTGTAATTGGTATATCTGCTGGACTTATTTTTTCCTCAAGTATAAGACATATAAAAATTGTTAGCATAACAATTAGCTATTACTAATTAAGTGTATTTGTAAACTTTTTAATAAAATTTAATTAATAATAATTTGTACCATCATGTCAGCCAAACGAGCATAACCTCTACGACTCATTGTGTGAATGTGGTCTTGATTTTCTCTCATTTTTCTGAATTTTGCACTTTTTTCCTGAGAATCAAAAGAGATAATAATTACTTAACAAGGGAATATAGAAACAAATAAAAAAATAGCAAAGAATTGCATGGTGATATATCATGTCAAAAAAAAAACAATTAGTAAAGGATTTGACACAACTTGGACAGATTTATCATGCTAAGGGAAAATCATGTGACTGAATGATGCCAAAAAAAAAAACATTTGCATGGTGACAGATTTATCATGTGATATAACTTGAGACAACTAAAGCTTGGACAACTAAAGGATTTGACACAGCTTGGACAACTAAAGCTTGGACAACTAAAGGATTTGACACAGCTTTGTAGAAGATAGCAAAGAAATAAACGAATCATGTTGACATTCATCACAGCATGTTGACAACTAAAGGATTTGACCGACTGTGTTAAACACAGCAGGCTGAGTTAAACACAGCAGGGAGCTTGGTGCTCTCTGCATGAATTAATGGAGGAAATTAAGGATGCAATTAGATGCTAAAAATAATAAATACTTACTTGAAAGATTTGTTAATTAATACTTACTTGAAAGGTAGGTGATAGTGTCTTCTTCACAAACAATCCCCATTGATTTTGATCCATAAATTCAGGCTTCAAAAGACTAAGATTTCGTGAAGACACTGGGCCAACATTTGTTTCTCGTATAAGTATTTGTAGTTTTGATTTTCTATCACGCCACAACTTAGCCAACTTTTGGAAAATTGATTTCTTCTCCCAGTCCTCAACATTATAATTCATCTGTAGATTCAAAGCGCAAATATGTTTACAATGAAAAAAAGTGTAACAAATACAAACCAATAAAGAATCAAAGCAAATAATCTAAGTCTCAAGGTCCTATCTTTACCTGAAGACAACTCCACATCCTATTCTTCACTTCTTCGTCTACGTCATTCCATCCATCTAATGTGTATGGCACAAATTCCTTTATCATGCAACCCAGAAAAGAAGCGTATTTCACCGAATTATCTCCAATGGGTTGTCCAAACTCATTACGCTGTAGCTCTTTAGGCTTTTGTTGGCCACTAACCACATTCAACTTTGATAAACCTCGCCCCTTTTTCTTATCAGTTTTTTCATCATCAAGTACCTCCTTACCGCACAAATCTTGTGATGGATTATGTGGACTATTAGAAGCTATATTTTCCTGCAAAATAGCATAACAATATTGAAATGTATGAGTGCACTTTATTACAATAAACCAAAAATTAAAGGCTTCAAAACAATATTACCTGAATTTCATCTATGACTGCTTTGCTGTGTTTTTTGTAATTTTTTCGCATCTTTTGAATGACCTACTCATTTACAATATGACATTATCAATGATGAAATATATTTATTAAATGAAGTAAATAACTATAAAATTTTCACCTTTAAATTTAAGTCATTGATCAATCACATCAATTCCCTCACACTCATTCCTAGCATATGGTTCATTCTCAGTAATGTTAATCTCAAGTCTAGAGACATCTAGAGGGGTTGATGATATATAGGCATCCTCTTCAATCAAATTCATATCATGGATACCACGAGGCGGTGCTTTTTGTAACGCCCCAAAATTTCCATTTTAAGTCCTTAAAGTCCTTAGAACTATTTAAAAATATTTTAGAAATATTCTAGATATTTTTAGGAATTTTTAGAATATTTTTATGGAATTTTCCGAGTCCGTTTAGTATTTTAAAAAAAAAGATTTCCGCATTTTTAGTCGTGCATTAGAGTCAAGAAGTAGACAAAAGTAACGATCCGTCTAAGGTAGAGAAGGTGGGTCGCTACAGTTGGTATCAGAGCAGTTCCCATTCTCCAGCATCACACACACATCAGCATCAACCTTGCCGTCTTCAAGTAAGAAAGTTTTAAGTTTCAGTTTTCTATTGCTCCTTTATTAATTGCAGTATAGAGAAATGCTTAAGTACTTACTCATATGTGCATAGAACAAGGAAGCATGTTTAATACCTTAGTATCACGGAATCATGTTTAATCCCTAGAATGGATATTAGGTTACTAAGTAAGAAGACAAGTTTATACCTAGAGATGTAGTAGTGATTTCTTGTTCCCTTATGCATTATTAGATGGCAAGAAGAGGCCGAGCTCCTAATGCAAGGAACAGAACTCCAGTTTAAGATAACAATGAGCCTGGCACAGAACAGCCAAACCTGATGGCAGTCATTGCTCAAATGCAAGCTCAGATTACAGAGCAACAGAGGACCATCGCCACACTGATGGCAAATCAGCACCCAATGCCCCCTACACCACCCACAGCAGGAGTGGAAACTCCAGTGGTGGCTGAAGTTCCACCAGTCACACAGGAGACCCCTGCCGTGAATCGAAGACAAGAAGCATACCTCGTCCAGTGGCAGAGGCTGAAACCTGAAAGCTTCTCAGGCACGACTGAGCCCTGGGATGCCCAGGCTTGGTTCAAGACTTTAGAGAGCACAATGGAGCTTCTTGACTGGCCAGAAGTCGAGAAGGTCAAATGTGCCTCCTTCTGCCTAACTGGAGATGCTCGTATGTGGTGGGAGCGGGTCAAGAGTAAGAGGATAGTCAACCAGATGAGCTGGACAGATTTCGAGCAAGAGTTCTATGAGGAATTCTTCCACATGCGGGTTACCAATAAGCACTACGAGGACTTCATGGAGTTCAGACAAGGTAACCTACCAGTGGGAGAAGCGGTCGTGAAGTTCAACAGACTAGCTCGTCTCTGCCCAGAGCTAGTCAGCACAGAGAAGGAGCGAGTCAGACTGATGCTCCGCATGCTGAACCCTGAAATAGCACTCAACGTGAACAGCAGGACGCACCGACCCCAGACCAGCGAGGAGTTGGTCAGTAGTGCACTAATCTCATAGCACTATCTGAATAGCATCAAGGCACAACAAACACAGCAGAAGCCAGTCCTGATTGAGAGCAAGACAACAGGAGGCCAGAGGCCTGAGCCAAATAACCAGAACTGGAAGAACAAGAACCACAAAAGGAAGCAGTGGCCTGTCAGCCAAAAAGGAAACCCAGAGAACAAGCAAGCTAGGTATCCACCTTGTCCTAAGTGTGGGAGGACCCATCCAGGAGCATGCCTTTTGGGTGTAACTGGATGCTATTCATGTGGACAAGAGGGACACAGATGCAAAGACTGCCCAAACAAGTTTAAGGTACTCCCTCAGCAATCCGTACAGTATGGAGGCAAGCCTCATTTACATTACATGCCTACTATACTGGAGGGACCTCAGATCAGTCAGGGAAGGTTGGAAGCAGTACCAGTTTCAACCAATGCCAGAGTCTTTTCCCTCACGAAGGAAGAAGCTGCCAGCGCCTCCACGGTCGTAACAGGTCAAATCGTTATTTTTCAGCATTTAGCTACTACACTGTTTGACACTGGGGCGACCCATTCTTTCGTATCAGTACCTTTTGCTAGTAAGTTACAGGTGCCTGCAGAGAGTTGGGAGTCCAGATTCCTGACAACTCTCCCCTCAGGGGAAATCATGGAATCCACCCAGAGGTTCCGGGCTGTGTCAATCAAGATTTCAGACCGAGAGCTATATGTCGATCTAATAGTCCTTGCGATGCAAGACTTCGACGTCATACTGGGCATGGATTTCCTCAGTAAGTACAGCGCTTCAGTGGACTGCCGTAGAAGAAAGGTGGTTTTCAGCCCAGAAGGAGAACCGCCATTCGAGTTTCAAGGAGCCCCAAGGAGGAAGACTCACAAATTCCTCTCAGCCTTGGCAGCCCACCAGATGCTAGAACAAGGGTGTGCTGGTTTTCTTGCATGCATAGTGGACATAGAAGCAAAGGAAGAGCGCAAGCAGGAGGATGTACGGGTAGTCTGTGAGTATCCAGAAGTATTCCTAGAAGAACTACCTGGACTACCTCCCAACAGAGAAGTGGAATTCGAGATCGAGCTAGTGCCAGGTACCGGTCCGGTCTCGAAGGCCCCATATCGTATGTCTCCAGCAGAGTTGAAGGAATTACAAGAGCAACTCTAGGAGCTACTAGACAAGGGCTTCATTCGCCTTAGTCACTCACCCTGGGGAGCTCCTGTACTTTTCGTCAAGAAGAAGGATGGGTCTATGCGTCTGTGCATAGACTACAGAGCTCTGAACAAGGTAACCATCAAGAACAAGTACCCCCTTCCTAGAATAGATGATTTATTTGATCAACTCAAAGGGGCTACAGTGTTCTCGAAGATAGATCTGCGTTCTGGGTATCATCAGCTAAAGGTTAAAGAAAGTGACATCCCCAGGACGGCCTTCAGGACAAGATACGGCCACTACGAATTTGTAGTGATGCCTTTTGGAGTAACCAATGCTCCAGCAGTCTTCATGGAGCTGATGAACCACATCTTCAGGGAGTATCTCGATAAATTCGTCATTGTATTTATTGACGATATTCTCATATACTCACAGACTCCAGAGGACCATGCTACACACTTGAGGATAGTGCTGCAGATCCTTCAGCAGGAGAAGCTCTATGCAAAATTCTCAAAGTGTGAGTTTTGGCTAGATCAGGTGGCCTTCCTAGGTCACATTGTATCCAAAGAAGGCATTCAAGTTGATCCAGCCAAGATAGAAGCAGTCATCAACTGGTGTAGACCCAAGAATGCCAGTGAAATCAGAAGCTTCTTAGGCCTGGCAGGATATTACAGAAAATTTGTGGAGGACTTTTCCAGAATAGCCTCTCCACTCACAGCCCTGACCAGAAAGAATCAGAAGTTTGAGTGGTCAGATAAATGCGAGCGCAGCTTCCTAGAACTGAAGAAAAGATTGACTAGTGCTCCCATCCTGACTGTTCCAGAGAGTGACAAGGCCTTTGACATCTACAGTGATGCATCCAAGATGGGCCTTGGAGCTGTCCTCATGCAAGATGGTAAAGTAATAGCATATGCCTCCAGACAGCTCAAGGACTATGAGAAGAATTACCCTACTCATGACCTTGAGCTAGCAGCTGTGGTTTTCGCACTGAAGCTCTGGAGAAACTACCTGTATGGAGTGCAGTGCAGAATCTTCACAGACCATCAGAGTTTGAAGTACTTCTTCACTCAAAAGGATCTGAATATGAGGCAGCGCAGGTGGCTAGAGTTGGTCAAAGATTATGACTGTGAAATCCTCTACCACCTAGGTAAAGCTAATAAAGTGGCAGATGCACTGAGCAGAAAATCCTGTGCAGCACTGATGTCCCTATCATCACTGTCTCTACCACTTCAGAAAGAAATAAAGGATTTTGGAGTCGAGGTAATAATTGGGCAACTTTCTGCATTGACTCTAGAGTCAACCCTGCTTGTGGATATACAAAGAAAGCAAAGTCAAGACCCAGAGATCCAGAAGATCAAGCAGGAGATCCAAGAGGCAGAAAATTCAGAGTTTCGAGTATCAGACAGTGGCACCCTCTATCTTGGAGACCGCCTTTGCGTCCCCAATGATGTGGAACTAAGAAAGAATATTTTAGAAAAAGCCCACAGTACCCCGTACTCTATGCATCCTGGTTCTACCAAGATGTACCAAGATTTAAAGAAGAGGTTCTGGTGGTCTGGACTCAAGCGAGAAGTGGCCAGATATATCAGTACCTGCTTGACCTGCCAGAGAGTCAAAGCAGAACACCAGAGACCAGGAGGAGTTCTGCAGCCTCTTCCCATTCCAGAGTGGAAGTGGGAAGAGATTTCCATGGATTTTATCACAGGTCTCCCAAGGACCACCCATGGACATGATGCAATATGGGTGATAGTGGACAGATTGACCAAGTCTGCCCACTTCCTAGCCATCAAGTTATCGCATTCGGTAGAGCAGTTACCACAGCTGTACGTGAAAGAAGTGATCAGGCTTCACGGAGTTCCGAGGTCGATCGTGTCTGACAGAGATGGGCGGTTCATCTCCCATTTTTGGAGGTGTGTTCAGGACGCCCTAGGCACCAGACTTCAGTTCAGCACAGCTTTCCATCCCCAGACAGATGGACAAACAGAGAGAGTAAATCAGATTTTAGAAGACATGCTCAGGGCTTGTGCGTTGGACTTTAAAGGTAGTTGGTGCAAATTTCTGTGCTTAGCTGAGTTTGCCTACAACAATAGCTATCAAGCCACCATCAGGATGGAGACTTATGAGGCATTGTATGGCAGAAAATGCAGATCACCCATATGTTGGCAAGAAGCTGGTGAGAAGAAAGAGATGGAGTCAGGACTAGGCAGCCAGACTGAGCTTATAGATGAGACCACTCAGGCTATCCAGATGATCCGCCAGAGGATTGAGACTGCTCAGAGTAGATAGAAAAGTTATGCTGACACACGTCGTAGGCCACTTGAATTCCAAGTTGGAGATTCAGTATTTCTCAAAGTCGCTCCTATGAAGGGAGTGATGAGATTTGGCAAAAAGGGCAAGCTGAGTCCTCGCTACATAGGACCCTACAAGATTATAAAGAGAGTTGGGAAGGTAGCATATGAGTTAGACTTGCCAGAGGATATGTCAGCTATCCACAGTACCTTTCATGTCTCTATGCTAAAGAAGTGCATTCACGACCCTAGCCAAGTGATTCAGCCTCAGTCAGTACAGATCCAAGAGGATCTTAGCTATGAGAGCAGACCGACACAGATAGTGGACAAAGCAGTTAAAAGATTAAGAAACAAAGAAGTGCCACTAGTGAAGGTCATCTGGCAGAATCAACAGCATGAGGAGGCTACTTGGGAACGTGAGGACAGCATGAGAGAAAGATATCCAGAATTATTCTAAGTTCGAGGACGAACTTTTCATAAGGTATGGGGGATTGTGACACCCCAAAATTCCCATTTTAAGTTCTTAAAGTCCTTGAAATTAGTTAGAAATGTTTTAGAAATATTCTAGATATTTTTAAGAATTTTTAGAATATTTTTAGGGAATTTTCCGAGTCCGTTTAGTATTTTTATTAAAGAAATAGAATTCTCGGCAAAAAGTTGCCTGGATGAGTTTTGAACCCGAGACCTCCCAGGAGATCAACAACTTAAGTTAGTCGGGTTAACCAGGTGCCCCAGCAGGGGTGTGCTGAAAGAAAATAGAGAAATATTAAGTTAAGTTATAAGTTGGACTTAAATACCCCTAAGTATAAATAGATACTTAAAGAGAGAAATTTTTATTTTCTCTCAACTAAACCTATTCTCGCCCAAGCTCACGCCGACCCCTCTCCCCTCTCCTCTCTTGGGCGGAAACAACACCAAGCCCTAGAGGGCCGGCCAAGGCTCTCCTCCGAGAGATCTTTCGATATTCGGAATCCCCGCGACGAGAGGAACGCGTTGGCGCGAAGAAATCTCCGAGATCTCAAGTTTCTCCCGAGCCCTAGACGTCAATCTTGGTTGTAAGTCCAAGATATCAAAGTAAGTACTGCTCACCTGCAGTAAGAGGCGGTTTTTCCGTGAGTTTCTCCCGTTAGAAAGTTAAAAATGCAATTTTCCTTTAGTTATGATTTTTGCATGTAATTCTAGTTTAATTCATGCTTGTATGAATTTAATTGAGTACCCTATATGAGATTAGGGCCCAAGAAAAGCTATGAGAAAAGAAAAGAGAAGATAAAGATAAGAAAAGAAAAGGCCAAGGCCTTAAGAAATCCCCAAAAGTCAAGACTTAGGGATTTGAGCACACAAGAGGCTCGCTAAAATGCCAAGGCATTCAAGATTAGAAAAAGTAAGTATTTTATTTTATAAGGCCAGTACCCGGCGTCCAAGGGCATCGTTAAAGAAATCCAGGTGTCCAATTCCAAGGTCTTGGCCCTGGTAGACCAAGGTCTGCTCTATTAGGATTGGTGGCTCGCTACCCCAATCTTTTAAGGAACGCGCATAAGATGGTACTTACGTCTTAAGTGGATCCAAGTTATTATTATTTTCAAGTATATGCTTTAGCAAAGTTTTCTAAAGTTTAAAGAAGTTTTCTAAAAGATAAAGAAAGATTTAAAGTTAAAGAATTGCTAAAGTTTCAAGTTAAGCCAAGAACAAGTAAGTTGAGACCTATTAATGCATGAGTATGCATGTCTTGAGTTATACATGTCTAGTTTAGTTTTCTTTCAAGCATAAAAGTATCTCATGTGATTCCACATTGTTTAAAAAGCATGTTTGTACATTTTCGAGATTGTGTGAGCTAGATAGTACTTACTAAGCTTTTTGCTTATTAGTTGCATTTCCTCTTGCTGCAGGTAAAGGTATAGGCAAGCAATTCTGAAGGAAGGCGACAAGGCGGTGCTGAGTGACGTGTGTGTGGTGGCTGACTTTGGTGAGGTCCTTGGGGCAAGATGAATGAAGAACTTAAAGAGAATTTATTATAAAGTCTTAGTTTAAGTTAGATTATATAGACTTTATCCAAGTAATTGCGTTTTAGATATTTTGCATGTCTTAAAACCACAAGTAAAGATTTCATGTCGTTTTATTTAGCATACATATCCTTATGTTTGCATTGGATGACTAGAAGTGTGAGTAGTTTTGGTTATTGATACTTTGTTGGAGCTATTGATGCATGTGCCAAGATAGAGCTAGTTTTCCTTTGAATCAAGTTTTTATTGCTAAATTATGCTTAGGAAAGTTGCATTCACATTTCACAATGCCTTAATAAGGTTATAGAACGTGTATTTGGTGTTATGAATGCCTAGGAGTTAAGTTTGGAACAAAACTCTAGTTTAAAGTTCATATAGCTTTTCATAACTTAATTTCTTCCGAAAAAGTTCTAATTTCGAGTTTATGAAGTTGTTTTGATTGGCTAAAATGTTTAGGAAACTAATATAGAGTATAGAAATGGTGTTGTGTCTTTGTATGACTTGAAACTATATGTTTGGTGGACTTTTGAAACAGAGTTTCGAATCTGAAATTCAGATTTTCAGGCATGCCAGTCGACTGGTTCAGTATCAGTCGACTGGCCTATTGAACAGCAGCTTCTGTTCGATGCACCAGTCGACTGCCAAGAGGCCAGTCGACTGGTGCCGCGCCCAGAAATTTTTCGTGGCCGATACCAGTCGACTGGCCAGATCGCAGTCGACTGGTACCACTGCAGAGAAGTCCTATAGAAAAAAAAAGAAGTGTGCTATTGTATCATGTATGACTATTAAAGTTTGAATATCATTCTTAGATAGATTAAAAAGAAAAAAAAAGATTTCCGCATTTTTAGTCGTGCATTAGAGTCAAGAAGTAGACAAAAGTAACGATCCGTCTAAGGTAGAGAAGGCGGGTCGCTACACTTTTAGCAACACATACCAATTTGATTCATCATTGTCCCTAGAATAGAACACTTGCTTTGCTTGTGATGCTAAAATGAAAGGATCACTTTCAAAAGTTTTTAGTCCTTGATGTAAGTTGACCAGGGTAAAACCATCTTCCATTTTAATACCAGTTACATGATTGGCCCAATCACACCTAAAGACAGGCACTTTGAAAGAATAGTAATCTAGTAAAATAATATCTCGTATAATTCCATAATATGATAGCCTTCCAACTGAATGTGAATAATCATCAGTAGTAGATTGACAAACAGTATCAGCTTCAATTGAAACACCACTATCTTGAGTCGACCTTCCAACATCAATTGTGTGGAATCGATGGCCATTTATAATATAACCTGTATAAGATATAACCTGCTTTCTTGGACCATTTGCTAGCCATTGAATTCGGCCTGAAGAGTTATCAGGAATATGTTTTGATAACCATTGAGCAAATGTTTCCATATGTTGTTTTTGTAACAACATTTCATTCCTTATATAATGACGATCTACTTGTTTAAGCTCCTCAATGTGCATCCTATTTAAAATCATTGAAGGGCGAATATTAGAATATACAAATTATATACTAGACCAAGATTAACTAATAGGGTTTGCAATTAATTATACTTACTGTAAGTAAGGTTCAATTTCTGCAGTATTGAACAACACATATCGATGTGCGGCTTGCAACACATGGTCTTCTAAAATCTTTTCTTTTCCTTGGGAAATTGGGCGACCTTCCACATTCAATCCATTCTCTAAATCTGCATTCCGATAAGAATAGGCACCAATACTAGCAAACTTTTTTATATAAGCACTACAAAATCGCATCCTTTCTTCTGCGATGTAACACTCAGATATGCAACCCTCTGGCCTTGCTCGATTCTTCACATAACCTTTAAGTGTTTTCATAAATCTAAATAACAAAATAAAATGAGATGAAAGAAGTGATGATAACAAAATGTGATTCGTTGTATAATATTTATTACCTCTCAAATGGATACATCCAGTGGAATTGGACTGGTCCACACAAGCGAGCTTCTCTAGCTAAATGAATTGTTAAATGTACTGAAATGGTAAAAAAAGCAGGAGGAAAATACCTTTCCAACATACATAGAGTTTCAACAATATTCTCCTCAAGTTGTTCTAAACGCTTCCTGTCTAATACTCTTTGACATAATTCATTGTAAAATGCACACAGCAGAAATATAGCATTGCGTGGACCTTTCGGTAAGAGATTTCTCAATGCAACTGATAGCAGTTGTTGCATTAGAACATGACAATCATGAGATTTCAGCCCAATAAGTTTGCGCTCTTCTAAAGAAACACAATTACCAATATTTGAGCTGTATCCATCAGGTAACTTTATTTTCTTCAACCTAGAGCAAAATACATCCATTTCTTTTTTAACAATGTGTAAGGTGCAGCTGGTAAGTAATACATGTTTTCGCCTTTTTCTTGAGGATGCAATTCTTCTCTACTTTTTAAGTGCATCAAATCTTTCCGAGCATTAACACCATCTTTGGATTTTTTCTTCACATTTAACAATGTGCCTATGATATTCTCACAGACATTCTTTTCAACATGCATGACATCTAAGTTATGACGTAACAGAAGCCCCTATAAGTTAAACACATAAAGGCATTTCATAGTATTAGTTAAGGAATAAAATAAATAATTAAAAAAAATAAATAGAATGCTCAATAACTTACACTCCAGTATGGTAAATCGAAAAAAATTGACTTTTTCTTCCATAGTTGAACTGTTTTTTGTACTTTTTTTGAACTATCCTGTGTCTTCCTCTTTTTCTGATAAGTACTGATAGTCTGACATTTGTGCACTTTACCCCAATCATTTTTAATGTCTTTTACTGCATTGAGAATTTGTAACCCGGTCAAAGGTCTAGGTTTTCCCTTTCTCTCTTTTTTCCCATTAAACCACTTTTTTTTCTGACGAAACGGGTGATCAGGAGCAAGAAATCTCCTGTGGCCTAAGTATGCAAACTTTCTACTATACTTAAGCCACATTGAACATAGGTCTTCCGCACATATTGGGCAACCAACTTTCCCTTTTGTGGCACATCCAGATAGATTTCCATAAGCTGGAAAATCATTAATCGTCCACATCAAAATAGCCTTCAAATTGAACATTGATTTGGTGAATGCATCATAAGCCTCTACACCTGTGTCCCAAAACTCTTTCAAATCCTCCACAAGGGGTGCCAAGTATACATCTATATCATTTCCTGGTTGCTTTGGGCCTGGAATCAGTAATGTCAGCATAAGATTTTCTTTCGCCATGCACATTAATGGAGAAAGGTTGTAATTTACCAAAATAACCGGCCAACAACTATATCTGGAACTAAGGTCACCAAAAGGGTTGAATCCATCTGTTGCAAGACCAAGACGGAGATTTCTAGGATCTGATGCAAAAGCTGGCCACTTATGATTTATTGTATCCCAAGCGACTGAATCAACTGGATGACGCATCATATGATCTTGACTTTTGTGGTTGAAGTGCCAAATCAAGTCTTCAGCCTTTTCTTCTAGTGTAAACATCCTTTTCAATCTTGGTATCACGGGAAAATACCGTAGTACCTTTTCAGGAACTCCTTTACGAACTTTGGTGGTGATTTTGTCTACCTTCCATCTTGGGGAACCGCATTTTGGACATGACTCCAAATCTTTAAACTCCTTTCTAAATAGACAACAATCATTTGGGCAAGCATAAATCTTCTCGTATCCTAAATCAAATGGTTTCAATAGATTTCTCATTGAATAAACAGTTTCTGGAAGTATGTTTTTTTCAGGAAGCATGCCACCTAAGATCTTAAGGAGCTCATTGAAACTATTGTCGGTGTGACCATTAGTAGACTTGTAATTGTATAATGTGATGGCTGCCGATAACTTTGTGTAAGTTGTACAACCAGGGTAGAGAGGAGTATCTGCATCTTCTAATAAATCAACAAACCCACTATCTGTTGTCTTTGATTCGGTGTGTCCAACCCTTTCTTCTAGCAAAGCAGCATTCGTATATAAATGATATTCCTCTCTACTTTTATCATCCATTGCTTGAACTCCTCTCAAACTACCTTCGCCTTGAAATTGTGAGGTATAACTTTCACCGTGGAAGACCCAACTAGTATAAGAAGGATCGATGCCCTTTATAATTAAGTGCTCATACACTTGGTCAAATTTCATATACTTCTTATTTTTACAATGCTTGCAAGGACATAATATTACTTCACGTGTTTTGGCATAATTCCTAGCTTGAGTAAGAAAATTTTGAACCCCTTCTTCATACTCGGGTACAAGTCTTGAAGGTAAAAACATCCATTCCTTATCCATTTTGTAAAAAATCAAAACCCTAACATAAAAGTTCCAATCCAATGCTTAAATATAGAGAAATACATATATAACTAGTCCTAGAAAAAAAAAATTAAACACAACCAAATACAAATAAATTTTACTAATATGGATATAAGACAACATCTATAATAAAGAGAGGTATGATGTAGTGAGCTTTAAAACTATCACAACATGTAAACTTTGCTCTAGAAAAGATATTACTTCACACAAAGAGATATTTTAGAAAAGATATTACTTCACATAAAGAGACAATTTTTGCACTATATCCTCCTCATACTCAGCATTAAGAAGAAACATTTTATCAGTAAAGAGATTGATTTTGATGAAATTGTACTAACGGTCTTACACCATATAGTAGAATTGTCATTTTTTTCAAGGAGACCCCACTCAACAGTGGCATAATACCAAAGATTAATAAGACATAAAGGTAAGTAAAACAAATTAACAACCTATTGACCTCCTCTACACACCAGAAGTTTAAATTGTTGGAGTACAGTCAATATAGCTCAAGTAAGTCACAAGATAAAATTGCGAATGGAAGTTCTCTTGAAATCTAAAAGCAGTACAAGTCAAAATGGACCAGCCATTGCTTAACAAGAAAGGAAGATCTTCAGAACCTACTTTGGATGACTAAATATCAATATCAATATCTTGCGCATTGTGTGCTTTCCAAAATCAATTTAAAAAAAATAAAATAAAATTTTTCCAAATTCTTCAATGTTTATTTTCAGTGGATGCTCTATATTTTTTAATTACCTAAAAAGTGCTTGTCCTTTGCCAATTGCTGATGGTGCTAAACTTGCAAAGACCAAGTGTTAATAGAAAAACATTATGAAGTAATTAAAATGTTGAACAAAAAGTGATACAGTAAGAAATAAAATGGAAATCTCCCCGACATTAGCAAAAGAGTCGCATGACTTAAACTTAGTTAGAGATGACCATGCATATATCTAAATTCCATTAGGTTAACTGCTAGAAAAGACTTGCTAAAGTTGCTAAATAGTTGCTTGAAATTTCAAAGATGAAATTACAGATCACCAAAAGCACAAATTTCAGATTAAATTTCACACCTAACAGAACAATTTTCACAAATTACAGAACAAATTACAGAACAAATTTCACAAATTTCACAAATTTCAAAGACTATATTCAACAATTTTCATAAATTTCAGAGATGAAATCTCAGAAATTTATTCACCAGATTGAGCTTACCAGAGAGAGGGATATCCGGTGGAGAGAGCTTTGTTGAAGCACTGGTTGGCGCACGGCAAAGATGAAGGCCGGCGTGAGAAGATGAAGGCCGGCGTAAGGAGATGAAGGCCGGCGTAAGGAGATCGCAAGCAGATGAAGCCTCGCGTGAGAAGATCACTTGCGTGAGGGGATCGTGAGATGGCGAATGTGAGGAGATAACGACTGCGCGCCGGCGTGAGGAGATCGGGAGGAGAGGGCTTGCCGGTGTGAGGAGACCGGGAGATGGCTCGCCGGCGTGAGGAGATTGGGAGGAGAGGGGCAGCGCGATGGGGCGATTTCTAGGGCAAAGGGTAAGCGGCGTGAGGGATATCGAGAGGAGTTGGGGAGAAATAATTAAGCCAGCGGTTTTTATTATTTTAGGTTGTTTAATTATTTTAGGGCTTGGGTAAGCGATACGTTTTAAATATTTGTTTAATATATAAGTTAAAACATAATAAGGGTAAGGTTTAATCAAACTTATAAGTTTAATTTGATATTTTATTTGTTTAATAGTTTAGACACAATAATTGTTAAATTGTAAGATTATTAACAGCTTATGTTATGCGCTGTTATTATTTTATAATTTTCATTAATAATGCATATTTTTTGTGAGTCATTTTTAATAAGTATTGACAGCGTACTCTGTACGCCGTTAATATTTAGTTTTAACAGCACATTTTGCGCGCCGCAGATAAGTTTATTAACAGCGTACTTTTCCTGCGCGCCGTCGTTTGTTTAAAAATTATACTATCCGCAGCGCACATAATTGGGCTCGCCGTAAAAGCTATTATTAACGGCACGCTTTAACTGCACGCTGTTAATCATGCGCTGCGGAAAGTCATATTTGTTGTAGTGAGTGATCTAAATGAATTTAGAAGATATATTCTAGTATACCTAATATTGTGATTTGGTTATTAATAATTTTGTCTGTGCATTTTTTTTTACTCAACAATAAGCTCCTAAAAAAAGTTTGCCCTGGAACAAGTGATGAGGACAGATATGATAGATCAAGAGTTTAAATATATTTTAATACCTTTGTGCAGTGATAATGCACACTTTCACTTGTTGGTGGTGGATACAAAATCAATGACTTTCAATCATTTAAATTCTCTTGCTAGTGTCCGTAAATATAAGAATGAATTTAACTCAGCGATGAGCAACCATTATTCATTTATATGTTAATCATTTAGTATAAAATTTCATTTATGATGAATTTTAAATTCATGCTATTAATTATAGGTAAAAGAACTAAAGCAATATACTCACGAGCAACTTACGGTTATTCATCCATATCTATAATGTTATCATCGTTTGGACAAATGGGGCTCCGTCAGACTAAATTGTCCCAAACATGATGATAGGTAAGTAAATGAGAATGAGTTTAAATTGAAAAGTATTTTATAAACCCACTGATTGAAACCAAAATTACTGATGTTATTTTGAGCGTGGACTGTGCCTTTTTTCTGATGCAATACGTTTGTTGTCTCCTATACGATGAGAAGATGGATTTCAAACAAGGAGACATGAGAAAAATGAGATTTGATGTCACAGTTAATATTCTAAGGGACATGTGAAGTAAAACATGAGACTAAATATCCATGTGTTGTTGTAAAAAAATATCCTATGCTGTTGTAAACTAAACAATTGTGTGTAGTTTTGTCTCATCAATAAAATTATATATTAAGAAAAATAATTGGGTGATGTTGATTCAGCTCCAGTTGCTGCAATGTTCTGTGCCAACTAATACGGTAAGAGAACATAACTGATAATGATTGGGACTAAGTTTGGACACTAGAAATAACATCTCCTAAGTAAACTCTAACTAGTGATATCGAGTATGGAGAAATCCAAGTATCCTAGGTTCATCAGTGGGTTTCCACCGAAACCCACTGATGGACCTAAAAAACTCCTATTGCAACAAAATTTGAAAATATGACTTCATGGTCTGCAAGGAATCGAATTTTGCTATACATTGTGTATTTAGGTAGTATCCAGATTTTGTCTATGATACATTTAATAAACTTGTTTCAAGTGTTTAATCAATTGTAAGCCTGTGTTGATAATACCTGAGTAATTCAATAAAATGAGAGGATTCTGTCACATCTTGTAGAATTATATAAAAGATTAGCCTATAAATCATTAATTTAATAAATCATGATTTAATTTTATAAAAATATTTTTAAAATAGGGAAAACTATGGAATCCAAGTTGGGCCTAAAGTCAATTGATTTTAGGCCCACGGTGAGGCTGAAATCACTTGATTTCAAGCCCAAATTGGCCCTGAAATCATCTTAATTCGGGTCCAACGTGGGTTTGAAATCATTTGATTTCAGGCCCAACATGGTGTAGCGACCCGCCTTCTCTACCTTAGACGGATCGTTACTCTTGTCTACTTCTTGACTCTAATGCACGATTGAGAATGCGGAACTTTTTTTTTCCTTCTCTTTTTTTTTCAAAAAAAACAAAACAACTTTCATTTTATTTGCTTTGCCAGGGTTTGACCCCTAGACCTCTTAGTAGTAACACTAAAGCACTAACCAGCTGCTGTACACAACTTCTCTTTAATGGTACCAGTCGACTGCTATATAGCCAGTCGACTGGTATCGGCCACAGCAAGTTTCTGGGCGCAGCACCAGTCGACTGGCCTCTTGGCAGTCAACTGGTGCATCGAACAGAAGCTACTGTTCGATAGGGCAGTCGACTGGTCCTGTACCAGTCGACTGGCACGCCTGAAAACCTGCATTTCAGACCTGAAACTCATCTCCATCCATCCACAAAACATATACTTTCGAGCCATACAAAATCATGACACCATTTCTATACTCTATACTAGTTTCCTAAACATTTTAGCCAATCAAAACGAATCCATAAACTTGAAATTAGGACTTTTGCGAGATTTAGCAAGTTATGAAAAACTATATAAACTTTAGGCTAGAGTTTGTACCAAACTTAACTTCTAACCATTGAAACTCATCACACAAGGTTCTATACCATTTCTAAAGCATTATGAAATGAGAAAGCAACTTTTCTAAGCATAATTGAGCAATAAAACTTGATTCAAAGGAAAACTAACTCTATCTTGGCACATGCATCAATATCTCCAACAAAGTATCAACATTCAAAACTACTTACACTCCTACTCATCCAAAGCAATCATAAGGATATGTATGCTAAATAAAATGACATAGAATCATTACTTGTGGTTCTAAGGCATGCAAAATGTCAAAACACCAATACTTGGATAAATTCTATATAGTCTAACTTAAACTAAGAATTTATTCATCTTGTCCCAAGGGTCTCTCCAAGCTCAGCCACCACACACACTTTACTCAGCACCGCCTCGTCGCCTTCCTTCAGAATTGATTGCCTTTACCTTTATCTGCAGTAAGAGGAAATGCAACTAGTAAGCAAAAAGCTTAGTAAGTACTATCTAGCTCACAAAATCTCGAAATTGTGCAAACATGCTTCTTGAACAATATGAAATCACATGAGATACTTATATGCTTGAAAGAAATACTAAGAACATGTATAACTCAAAGACATGCATACTCAAGCACTAATAAAGCTTAACTCACTTTTCTTGGCTTAACTTGAAACTTTAGCCTTACTTTCTTTTAACTTTTTGAAAACTTCTTTAACTTTAGAAAACTTTGCTAAAGCATATACTTGAAAATAATAATCACTTGGATCCACTGAAGACGTAAGTACCATCTCATGCGCGTTCCCTAAAAGGTTGGGGTAGCGAGCCACCAATCCTAATAGAGCAGACCTTGGTCTACCAGGGCCAAGACCTTGGAATTGGACACCTGGATTTCTTTAACGACGCCCTTGGACGCCGGGTACTGGCCTTAGAAAATAAAATAGCTTTTCTTTCTTTTCTTTCTTATCTTTAAATGCCTTGGCATTTTATGAGCACCTTGTGTGCCCAAATCCCTAAGTCTTGACTTTTGGGGATTTCTTAAGGCCTTGGCCTTTTCTTTTCTTATCTTTATCTTCTCTTTTCTTTTCTCATAGCTTTTCTTGGACCCTAACTCACATAGGGTACTAATCAAACATATATAAGCATATAATGAACTAAGATCACATGCAAAATCTTAAACAAAAAGGAAATATCTCTTTTAAAAACTTTTAAGGGAAATTCTTGCGGAAAAACCGCCTCTTACTGCAGGTGAGCAGTACTTACCTTGATATCTTGACTTACAACCAAATTGACGTCTAGGCTCGGAGAAACTGAGATCTCGAGAACCTTCCGCGCCTACGCGTTCTCCTCGTCGAGACGGACGAAACGCTCCGTCTCCTTGGTTCCTCTTGGCCGGCGCCCCTTGGAAGAGGAGGGGCTTGGTGTTGGCGTGCGCACAAGAGAGGGGAAGAGGATTCCGTGCGTGTGTCGCGGCTAGGGTGAGGAAGAGAGAAAACCAAAAATCAATTTCCTCTCTTAATTATCTATTTATACTATCTTATGGAAAAAACGTAACTACTCTATAAATATATTTCCTCCACTTTTGTGTGCTTGATACCCTAGCCCAGCCGGTCGCGCCGGCCTGGTCTCTTGGTGGTCGCGGGTTCGAACCCCCTGCTGCCCTTAAACGTTTTTCTTTTTTAAAAATACTAAACGGACTCGGAAAATTTCATAAAAATATTCTAAAAATTCCTAAAAATATCTAGAATATTTCTAAACCATTTTTAAATAATTCTAAGGACTTTAAGAACTTAAAATGGGAATTTTGGGGCGTTACAATCCCCCATACCTTATGAAAAGTTCGTCCTCGAACTTAGAATAATTCTGGATATCTTTCTCTCATGCTGTCCTCACGTTCCCAAGTAGCCTCCTCATGCTTTTGATTCTGCCAGATGACCTTCACTAGTGGCACTTCTTTGTTTCTTAATCTTTTAACTGCTTTGTCCACTATCTGTGTCGGTCTGCTCTCATAGCTAAGATCTTCTTGGATCTGTACTGACTGAGGCTGAATCACTTGGCTAGGGTCGTGAATACACTTCTTTAGCATGGAGACATGAAATGTACTGTGGATAGCTGACATATCCTCTGGTAAGTCCAACTCATATGCTACCTTACCAACCCTCCTTATGATCTTGTAGGGTCCTATGTAGCGAGGACTTAGCTTGCCCTTTTTGCCAAATCTCATCACTCCCTTCATAGGAGCGACCTTGAGAAATACTGAATCTCCAACTTGGAATTCAAGTGGCCTACGGCGTGTGTCAGCATAACTTTTCTGTCTACTCTGGGCAGTCTCAATCCTCTGGCGGATCGTCTGGATAGCCTGAGTGGTCTCATCTATAAGCTCAGTCTGGCTGCCTAGTCCTGACTCCATCTCTTTCTTCTCACCAGCTTCTTGCCAACATATGGGTGATCTGCATTTCTGCCATACAATGCCTCATAAGGCGCCATCCTGATGGTGGCCTGATAGCTATTGTTGTAGGCAAACTCAGCTAAGCACAGAAATTTGCACCAACTGCCTTTAAAGTCCAACGCACAAGCCCTGAGCATGTCTTCTAAAATCTGATTTACTCTCTCTGTTTGT
The DNA here is from genome assembly GCA_024364735.1 of Boesenbergia rotunda. Taxonomy (NCBI): domain Eukaryota; kingdom Viridiplantae; phylum Streptophyta; class Magnoliopsida; order Zingiberales; family Zingiberaceae; genus Boesenbergia; species Boesenbergia rotunda. Next base: position 508,648 of record JAGFNQ010003972.1, on the reverse strand, counting down.
CCATCTGTCTGGGGATGGAAAGCTGTGCTGAACTGAAGTCTGGTGCCTAGGGCGTCCTGAACACACCTCCAAAAATGGGAGATGAACCGCCCATCTCTGTCAGAAACGATCGACTTCGGAACTCCGTGAAGCCTGATTACTTCTTCACGTACAGCTGTGCTAACTGCTCTACCGAATGCGATAACTTGATGGCTAGGAAGTGGGCAGACTTGGTCAATCTATCCACTATCACCCATATTGCATCGTGTCCATGGGTGGTCCTTGGGAGACCTGTGATAAAATCCATGGATATCTCTTCCCACTTCCACTCTGGAATGGGAAGAGGCTGTAGAACTCCTCCTGGTCTCTGGTGCTCTGCTTTGACTCTCTGGCAGGTCAAGCAGGTACTGATATATCTGGCCACGTCTCGCTTGAGTCCAGACCACCAGAATCTTTCTTTAAATCTTGGTACATCTTGGTAGAACCAGGATGCATAGAGTACGGGGTACTGTGGGCTTCTTCTAAAATATTCTTTCTTAGTTCCTCATCATTGGGGACGCAAAGGCGGTCTCCAAGATAGAGGATGCCACTATCTGATACTCGAAACTCTGAATTTTCTGCCTCTTGGATCTCCTGCTTGATCTTCTGGATCTCTGGGTCTTGACTTTGCTTTCTTGTATATCCACAAGCAGGGTTGACTCTAGAGTCAATGCAGAAAGTTGCCCAATTATTACCTCGACTCCAAAATCCTTTATTTCTTTCTGAAGTGGTAGAGACAGTGATGATAGGGACATCAGTGCTGCACAGGATTTCCTGCTCAGTGCATCTGCCACTTTATTAGCTTTACCTGGGTGGTAGAGGATTTCACAGTCATAATCTTTGACCAACTCTAGCCACCTGCGCTGCCTCATATTCAGATCCTTCTGAGTGAAGAAGTACTTCAAACTCTGATGGTCTGTGAAGATTCTGCACTGCACTCCATACAGGTAGTGTCTCCAGAGCTTCAGTGCAAAAACCACAGCTGCTAGCTCAAGGTCGTGTGTAGGGTAATTCTTCTCATAGTCCTTGAGCTGTCTGGAGGCATATGCTATTACTTTACCATCTTGCATGAGGACAGCTCCAAGGCCCATCTTGGATGCATCACTGTAGATGTCAAAGGCCTTGTCACTCTCTGGAACAGTCAGGATGGGAGCACTGGTCAGTCTCTTCTTCAGCTCTAGAAAACTGTGCTCGCATTTATCTGACCATTCAAACTTCTTGTTCTTTCTGGTCAAGGCTGTGAGTGGAGAGGCTATTCTGGAAAAGTCCTCCACAAATTTTCTGTAATATCCTGCCAGGCCTAAGAAGCTTCTGATCTCACTGGCATTCTTTGGTTACTCCAGTTACTAACTGCTTCAATCTTGGCTGGGTCACCATAATACCTTCCTTGGATACAATGTGGCCTAGGAAGGCCACCTGATCAAGCCAAAACTCACACTTTGAGAATTTGGCGTACAACTCCTTCTGGTGTAAGGTTTGCAATACTATCTTCAGGTGTTCTTCATGTTCTTTCCGAGTCTTTGAATACACTAGGATATCATCAATGAATACAATGACGAACTTGTCCAGAAAATCCTTGAACACTCTATTCATTAGATCCATAAACGTCGCAGAGGCGTTTGTCACTCCAAAGGGCATGACCACAAACTCATAGTGCCCATATCTTGTACTGAAAGCAGTCCTTGGCACATCACTCTCCTTCACTCTGAGCTGATGGTAACCTGATCGCAGATCTATCTTGGAGAACACTGTGGCTCCCTTCAGCTGATCAAATAAATCATCTATCCTTCTGTTCTTGATGGTTACCTTATTCAAAGCTCGATAATCTATGCACATTCGCATAGATCCATCTTTCTTCTTGACAAACAGTACAGGAGCTCCCCAAGGTGAATGACTAGGGCGGATGAAACCCTTGTCAAGCAGCTCTTGCAATTGTTCTTGTAATTCTTTCAGTTCTGCTGGTGCCATGCGATAAGGTGCCTTCGAAATTGGGTTGGTTCCTGGGGCCAACTCAATTTCAAACTCAATTTCCCGATTGGGAAGGAGTCCTGGTAACTCTTCAGGAAACACCTCAGGATAGTCACAGACTACCCTCACTTCTTCTCTCTTCAATCCTTCTCCTTGACTTGCATCCACTATATGAGCTAGAAAACCAGAGCACCCCTTCTCTAACATTCTCTGAGCTTGTAAGGTAGTAGGAACCTATTTATCTTTCTCCTTGGGTCTCCAATAAACTCAAATGAAGGTTCTGCTTCTGGTGTGAACTTGACTTTTCTCTTGCGGCAGTCTATAGAAGCATTATACTTGCTCAAGAAGTCCATTCCTAAAATGACATCGTAATCCTTCATCTCAAGGACTACCAAGTCACTGTAGAGCTCTCGGTTGGAAATCTAGATTGATACTGCCCTTAGCCTCTCAGTAGAGGCCATCACTTCCCCTGACGGTAAGGTTGTTAAGAACTTCATCGTTCAACCTTTCTGGTGGCCTTTATACTGTTTAAGTAGTGCTCAGTGATCAAAGCACTACTTATTAGTTCTTCGGAGGTTTGCAGCCTCTTAACACCGCTAGCCCCCTTTAACGCTATCTCAGGCCTTAACATCTTGAGCATTAGCCTAACTATCTCTTTTTCTGTGCTAACTAGCTCTGGGCACAGATGAGCTAACCGCTTAAACATCTTCACTGCTTCATCCACGGATAGTTCTCCTTGTCTGAACTCCGTGAATTCATCATAATGCTTGTTGGTTACTTGCATGTGAAAGTATTCTTCGAAGAACTCAGTCTCGAAGTCGGCCCATGTCATCTGGCTGACATTTCTCTTGGCCTTGACTCTCTTCCACTATATTCTAGCATCTCCCGTAAGGCAGAAAAATGCACACTTTATCTTCTCTACCTCATGCCAGTCCAGTAGCCCTACTATTCTTTCCAACGTTTTGAACCATGCTTAAGCATCCCATGGTTTGCTTGTGCCTGGGAAGTTCCCTGGCTTCAGTTTCTTCTACTGAATGAGGTACGCTTCTTGCCTTACCCCCTTGCCGAACTACAGATGTAATCGATGGGTCTTCGATCACAACTGGTGCCACTATATTCGCCACCGGCGAGGTAATAATAACGACCTGCTGGTTAGCCATCCTAGTGGCAATAACTTGCTGTTGTTCTGCTAACTGTCTCTGTAACTGAGCCACCACGTCTAAGAGATTTGGTGGGGGTACTGACTCTGTTGCCTCTTGCCCTCTAGGAGCTTGCTCCTCGTTTTGGGCCTTTCTAGGACGTCCTCAAATGTATAACTTAACACTTAATGGTAATGTTCCCAAACTTGCTTTAGGATATAACAAGACCTTGGTCTTGATTCTTATCTCATTTCTTAGTCCTAGAACTCGTTCTAGGGCTTAGTAAGACCTTGGTCTTACTCAAAACTTTTATCAAGCACCTTGCGTGCCATAATCCCAAAACTTACTTTTGGGCAAATCAAGTAAGTACTTAAGCATTTCTCTAATATCCATTCTAGGGATTAAACATGATTCCGTGATACTAAGGTATTAAACATGCTTCCTTGTTCTATGCACATATGAGTAAGTACTTAAGCATTTCTCTATACTGAAATTAGTAAAGGAGCAATAGAAAAACTGAAACTTAAAGCTTTCTTACTTGAAGACGGCAAGGTTGATGCTGATGTGTGTGTGATGCTGGAGAATGGGAACTGCTCTGATACCACCTGTAGCGACCCGCCTTCTCTACCTTAGACGGATCGTTACTTTATCTGCTTCTTGACTCTAATGCACGACTAAGAATGCGGAACTTTTTTTTTTTTCTTTTTTAAATCAACAACTTATATTGCTGATTACCTAACTCTATGTCATGCATAACCATGTCACACTTTCTATTCTCAAAAGCTCGACTGATGACAAAAGTTTTGGACAGCACTGGCCTCGCAGTCAACTCACGAAGCTACTGTATCAGTCGACTGGTACTGTACCAGTCGACTGGCACGCCTGAAAACCTGATTTCAGATTCGAAACTTGTTCAATCCACCAAACATATACTTTCGAGCCATACAAAATCATGACACCATTTCTATACTCTATACTAGTTTCCTAAACATTTAGCCAATCAAAACGAATCCATAAACTTGAAATTAGGACTTTTGCGAGAATTAGCAAGTTATGAAAACTATATAACTTTAGCTAGAGTTTGTACCAAACTTAACTTCTAACCATTGAAACTCATCACACAAGTTCTATAACATTCTAAAGCATTATGAAATGAGAAAGCAACTTTTCTAACATATTAAGCAATAAAACTTGATTCAAAGGAAACTAATACTATCTTGGCACATGCATCAATATCTCCAACAAAGTATCAATATTCAAAACTACTCACACTTCTACTCATCCAATGCAATCATAAGGATATGTATGCTAAATGAAATGACATGGAATCTTTACTCTGTGGTTTAAGACATCAAAATGTCAAAACCAAACAAAACTTGATGAATAAACTAAACATTGTAATTAAATAACTAAATTATCTCTGTCCAAGGATCTCTCCAAGTCAGCCACCACACACACTTTACTCAGCACCGCCTGTCGCCTTCCTTCAGAATTGCTTGCCTTTACCTTTATCTGCAGTAAGAGGAAATGCAACTAGTAAGCAAAAAGCTTAGTAAGTACTATCTAGCTCACAAAATCTCGAAATGTGCAAACATGCTTCTTGAACAATATGAAATCACATGAGATACTTATATGCTTGAAAGAAAACTAAGAACATGTATAACTCAAAACATGCATACTCAAGCATAATAAATCTAACTTACTTTTCTTGGCTTAACTTGAAACTTTAGCTTATTCTTTAACTTTTTGAAAACTTCTTTAAACTTTAGAAAACTTTGCTAAAGCATATACTTGAAAATAATAATCACTTGGATCCACTGAAGACGTAAGTACCATCTCATGCGCGTTCCCTAAAAGGTTGGGGTAGCGAGCCACCAATCCTAATAGAGCAGACCTTGGTCTACCAGGGCCAAGACCTTGGAATTGGACACCTGGATTTCTTTAACGACGCCCTTGGACGCCGGGTACTGGCCTTAGAAAATAAAATAGCTTTTCTTTCTTTTCTTTCTTATCTTAAATGCCTTGGCATTTTTCGAGCACCTTGCGTGCCAAATCCCTAAGTCTTGACTTTTGGGGATTTCTTAAGGCCTTGGCCTTTTCTTTTCTTATCTTTATCTTCTCTTTTCTTTTCTCATAGCTTTCTTGGACCCTAAACTCACATAGGGTACTAATCAAACATATATAAGCATATAATGAACTAAGATCACATGCAAAATCTTAAACAAAAGGAAATATCTCTTTTAAAAACTTTTAAGGGAAATTCTTGCGGAAAAACCGCCTCTTACTGCAGGTGAGCAGTACTTACTTGGTTTCCTTGAACTTACAACCAAATTGAGTCTAGGCTCGGAGAAACTGAGATCTCACGAACCTTCCGCGCCTACGCGTTCTCCTCGTCGAGACGGACGAAACGCTCCGTCTCCTTGGTTCCCTCTTGGCCGGCGCCCCTTGGAAGAGGAGGGAAGTCTGGCTTGGTGTTGGCGTGCGCACAAGAGAGGGGAAGAGGATCGTGCGTGGTCGCGCGGCTAGGGTGAGGAAGAGAGAAAACCAAAAATCAATTTCCTCTCTTAACTTATCTATTTATACTATCTTTATGGAAAAACGTAACTACTCTATAAATATATTTCCCTCCACTTTTGTTGTGCTTGATACCCTAGCCCAGCCGGTCCGCGCGTGCCTGGTCTCCTGGTGGTCGCGGGTTCGAACCCCCTGCTGCCCTTAAACGTTTTTTCTTTTTTAAAAATACTAAACGGACTCGGAAAATTCCATAAAAATATTCTAAAAATCCTAAAAATATCTAGAATATTTCTAAAACATTTTTAAATAATTCTAAGGACTTTAAGACTTAAAATGGGAATTTTGGGGCGTTACAATCCCCCATACCTTATGAAAAGTTCGTCCTCGAACTTAGAATAATTCTGGATATCTTTCTCTCATGCTGTCCTCACGTTCCCAAGTAGCCTCCTCATGCTTTTGATTCTGCCAGATGACCTTCACTAGTGGCACTTCTTTGTTTCTTAATCTTTTAACTGCTTTGTCCACTATCTGTGTCGGTCTGCTCTCATAGCTAAGATCTTCTTGGATCTGTACTGACTGAGGCTGAATCACTTGCTAGGGTCGTGAATACACTTCTTTAGCATGGAGACATGAAATGTACTGTGGATAGCTGACATATCCTCTGGTAAGTCCAACTCATATGCTACCTTACCAACCCTCCTTATGATCTTGTAGGGTCCTATGTAGCGAGGACTTAGCTTGCCCTTTTTACCAAATCTCATCACTCCCTTCATAGGAGCGACCTTGAGAAATACTGAATCTCCAACTTGGAATTCAAGTGGCCTACGGCGTGTGTCAGCATAACTTTTCTGTCTACTCTGGGCAGTCTCAATCCTCTGGCGGATCGTCTGGATAGCCTGAGTGGTCTCATCTATAAGCTCAGTCTGGCTGCCTAGTCCTGACTCCATCTCTTTCTTCTCACCAGCTTCTTGCCAACATATGGGTGATCTGCATTTCCTGCCATACAATGCCTCATAAGGCGCCATCCTGATGGTGGCCTGATAGCTATTGTTGTAGGCAAACTCAGCTAAGCACAGAAATTTGCACCAACTGCCTTTAAAGTCCAACGCACAAGCCCTGAGCATGTCTTCTAAAATCTGATTTACTCTCTCTGTTTGTCCATCTGTCTGGGGATGGAAAGCTGTGCTGAACTGAAGTCTGGTGCCTAGGGCGTCCTGAACACACCTCCAAAAATGGGAGATGAACCGCCCATCTCTGTCAGAAACGATCGACTTCGGAACTCCGTGAAGCCTGATTACTTCCTTCACGTACAGCTGTGCTAACTGCTCTACCGAATGCGATAACTTGATGGCTAGGAAGTGGGCAGACTTGGTCAATCTATCCACTATCACCCATATTGCATCGTGTCCATGGGTGGTCCTTGGGAGACCTGTGATAAAATCCATGGATATCTCTTCCCACTTCCACTCTGGAATGGGAAGAGGCTGTAGAACTCCTCCTGGTCTCTGGTGCTCTGCTTGACTCTCTGGCAGGTCAAGCAGGTACTGATATATCTGGCCACGTCTCGCTTGAGTCCAGACCACCAGAATCTTTTCTTTAAATCTTGGTACATCTTGGTAGAACCAGGATGCATAGAGTACGGGGTACTATGGGCTTCTTCTAAAATATTCTTTCTTAGTTCCTCATCATTGGGGACGCAAAGGCGGTCTCCAAGACAGAGGATGCCACTATCTGATACTCGAAACTCTGAATTTTCTGCCTCTTGGATCTCCTGCTTGATCTTCTGGATCTCTGGGTCTTGACTTTGCCTTCCTTGTATATCCACAAGCAGGGTTGACTCTAGAGTCAATGCAGAAAGTTGCCCAATTATTACCTCGACTCCAAAATCCTTTATTTCTTTCTGAAGTGGTAGAGACAGTGATGATAGGGACATCAGTGCTGCACAGGATTTCCTGCTCAGTGCATCTGCCACTTTATTAGCTTTACCTGGGTGGTAGAGGATTTCACAGTCATAATCTTTGACCAACTCTAGCCACCTGCGCTGCCTCATATTTAGATCCTTCTGAGTGAAGAAGTACTTCAAACTCTGATGGTCCGTGAAGATTCTGCACTGCACTCCATACAGGTAGTGTCTCCAGAGCTTCAGTGCAAAAACCACAGCTGCTAGCTCAAGGTCATGCGTAGGGTAATTCTTCTCATAGTCCTTGAGCTGTCTGGAGGCATATGCTATTACTTTACCATCTTGCATGAGGACAGCTCCAAGGCCCATCTTGGATGCATCACTGTAGATGTCAAAGGCCTTGTCACTCTCTGGAACAGTCAGGATGGGAGCACTGGTCAGTCTCTTCTTCAGCTCTAGAAAACTGTGCTCGCATTTATCTGACCATTCAAACTTCTTGTTCTTTCTGGTCAAGGCTGTGAGTGGAGAGGCTATCCTGGAAAAGTCCTCCACAAATTTTCTGTAATATCCTGCCAGGCCTAAGAAGCTTCTGATCTCACTGGCATTCTTTGGTTGACTCCAGTTACTAACTGCTTCAATCTTGGCTGGGTCTACCATAATACCTTCCTTGGAAATAATGTGGCCTAGGAAGGCCACCTGATCAAGCCAAAACTCACACTTTGAGAATTTGGCGTACAACTCCTTCTGGTGTAAGGTTTGCAACACTATCTTCAGGTGTTCTTCATGTTCTTTCCGAGTCTTTGAATACACTAGGATATCACCAATGAAGACAATGACGAACTTGTCCAGAAAATCCTTGAACACTCTATTCATTAGATCCATAAACGTCACAGGGGCGTTTGTCACTCCAAAGGGCATGACCACAAACTCATAGTACCCATATCTTGTACTGAAAGCAGTCCTTGGCACATCACCCTCCTTCACTCTGAGCTGATGGTAACCTGATCGCAGATCTATCTTGGAGAACACTGTGGCTCCCTTCAGCTGATCAAATAAATCATCTATCCTTGGCAAGGGATATCTGTTCTTGATGGTTACCTTATTCAAAGCTCGATAATCTATGCACATTCGCATAGATCCATCTTTCTTCTTGACAAACAGTACAGGAGCTCCCCAAGGTGAATGACTAGGGCGGATGAAATCCTTGTCAAGCAGCTCTTGCAATTGTTCTTGTAATTCTTTCAGTTCTGCTGGTGCCATGCGATAAGGTGCCTTCGAAATTGGGTCGGTTCCTGGGGCCAACTCAATTTCCCGATTGGGAGGGAGTCCTGGTAACTCTTCAGGAATCCTCCTCAGGATAGTCACAGACTAACCTCACTTCTTCTCTCTTCAATCCTTCTCCTTGACTCGCATACACTATATGAGCTAGAAAACCAGAGCACCCCTTCTCTAACATTCTCTGAGCTTGTAAGGTAGGTAGGAACCTATTTATCTTTCTCCTTGGGTCTCCAATAAACTCAAATGAAGGTTCTGCTTCTGGTGTGAACTTGACTTTCTTTTTTTTTTCTTGCGGCAGTCTATAGAAGCATTATACTTGCTCAAGAAGTTCATTCCTAAAATGACATCGTAATCCTTCATCTCAAGGACTACCAAGTCACTGTAGAGCTCTCGGTTGGAAATCTAGATTGATACTGCCCTTAGCCTCTCAGTAGAGGCCATCACTTCCCCTGACGGTAAGGTTGTTAAGAACTTCATCGTTCAACCTTTCTGGTGGCCTTTATACTGTTTAAGTAGTGCTCAGTGATCAAAGCACTACTTATTAGTTCTTCGGAGGTTTGCAGCCTCTTAACACCGCTAGCCCCCTTTAACGCTATCTCAGGCCTTAACATCTTGAGCATTAGCCTAACTATCTCTTTTTCTGTGCTAACTAGCTCTGGGCACAGATGAGCTAACCGCTTAAACATCTTCACTGCTTCATCCACGGATAGTTCTCCTTGTCTGAACTCCGTGAATCCATCGTAATGCTTGTTGGTTACTTGCATGTGAAAGTATTCTTCGAAGAACTCAGTCTCGAAGTCGGCCCATGTCATCTGGCTGACATTTCTCTTGGCCTTGACTCTCTTCCACTATATTCTAGCATCTCCCGTAAGGCAGAAAGATGCACACTTTATCTTCTCTACCTCATGCCAGTCCAGTAGCCCTACTATTCTTTCCAACGTTTTGAACCATGCTTAAGCATCCCATGGTTTGCTTGCCGCCTGGGAAGTTCCCTGGCTTCAGTTTCTCCTACTGAATGAGGTACGCTTCTTGCCTTACTCCCCTTGCCGAACTACAGATGTAATCGATGGGTCTTCGATCACAACTGGTGCCACTACATTCGCCACTGGCGAGGTAATAATAACGACCTGCTGGTTAGCCATCCTAGTGGCAATAACTTGCTGTTGTTCTGCTAACTGTCTCTGTAACAGAGCCACCACGTCTAAGAGATTTGGTGGGGGTACTGACTCTGTTGCCTCTTGCCCTCTAGGAGCTTGCTCCTCGTTTTGGGCCTTTCTAGGACGTCCTCAAATGTATAACTTAACACTTAATGGTAATGTTCCCAAACTTGCTTTAGGATATAACAAGACCTTGGTCTTGATTCTTATCTCATTTCTTAGTCCTAGAACTCGTTCTAGGGCTTAGTAAGACCTTGGTGTTACTCAAAACTTTTATCAAGCACCATGCGTGCCATAATCCCAAAACTTACTTTTGGGCAAATCAAGTAAGTACTTAAGCATTTCTCTAATATCCATTCTAGGGATTAAACATGATTCCGTGGTACTAAGGTATTAAACATGCTTCCTTGTTCTATGCACATATGAGTAAGTACTTAAGCATTTCTCTATACTGAAGTTAAGTAAAGGAGCAATAGAAAAACTGAAACTTAAAGCTTTCTTACTTGAAGACGGCAAGGTTGATGCTGATGTGTGTGTGATGCTGGAGAATGGGAACTGCTCTGATACCACCTGTAGCGACCCGCCTTCTCTACCTTAGACGGATCGTTACTCTTGTCTACTTCTTGACTCTAATGCACGACTAAGAATGCGGAACTTTTTTTTTTCTTCTTTTTTTTTCAAAAAAACAAAACAACTTTCATTTTATTTGCTTTGCAAGGGTTTGACCCCTAGACCTCTTAGTTGTAACACTAAAGCACTAACCACTGCTCTACACAACTTCTCTTAATGTACCAGTCGATGCTATATAGCCGTCGACTGGTATCGCCACACAAGTTTCTGGGCGCAGCACCAGTCGACTGGCCTCTTGGCAGTCAACTGGTGCATCGAACAGAAGCTACTGTTCGATAGGGCAGTCGACTGGTCCTGTACCAGTCGACTGGCACGCCTGAAAACCTGCATTTCAGACCTGAAACTCATCTCCATCCATCCACAAAACATATACTTTCGAGCCATACAAAATCATGACACCATTTCTATACTCTATACTAGTTTCCTAAACATTTTAGCCAATCAAAACGAATCCATAAACTTGAAATTAGGACTTTTGCGAGATTTAGCAAGTTATGAAAACTATATAAACTTTAGGCTAGAGTTTGTACCAAACTTAACTTCTAACCATTGAAACTCATCACACAAGGTTCTATAACATTTCTAAAGCATTATGAAATGAGAAAGCAACTTTTCTAAGCATAATTGAGCAATAAAACTTGATTCAAAGGAAAACTAACTCTATCTTGGCACATGCATCAATATCTCCAACAAAGTATCAACATTCAAAACTACTTACACTCCTACTCATCCAAAGCAATCATAAGGATATGTATGCTAAATGAAATGACATAGAATCATTACTTGTGGTTCTAAGGCATGCAAAATGTCAAAACACCAATACTTGGATAAATTCTATATAGTCTAAATTAAACTAAGAATTTATTCATCTTGTCCCAAGGGTCTCTCCAAGCTCAGCCACCACACACACTTTACTCAGCACCGCCTTCCTTCAGAATTGATTGCCTTTACCTTTATCTGCAGTAAGAGGAAATGCAACTAGTAAGCAAAAAGCTTAGTAAGTACTATCTAGCTCACAAAATCTCGAAATTGTGCAAACATGCTTCTTGAACAATATGAAATCACATGAGATACTTATATGCTTGAAAGAAATAGTAAGAACATGTATAACTCAAAGACATGCATACTCAAGCACTAATAAAGCTTAACTCACTTTTCTTGGCTTAACTTGAAACTTTAGCAATTCTTTAACTTTAAATCTTTCTTAAACTTTTTGAAAACTTCTTTAACTTTAGAAAACTTTAGAAAACTTTGCTAAAGCATATACTTGAAAATACTGATCACTTGGATCCACTGAAGATGTATGTACCATCTCATGCGCGTTCCCTAAAAGGTTGGGGTAGCGAGCCACCAATCCTAATAGAGCAGACCTTGGTCTACCAGGGCCAAGACCTTGGAATTGGACACCTGGATTTCTTTAACGACGCCCTTGGACGCCGGGTACTGGCCTTAGAAAATAAAATAACTTTTCTTTCTTTTCTTTCTTATCTTTAAATGCCTTGGCATTTTAATGATCCTCTTGTGTGCCCAAATCCCTAAGTCTTGACTTTTGGGGATTTCTTAAGGCCTTGGCCTTTTCTTTTCTTATCTTTATCTTCTCTTTTCTTTTTCTCATAGCTTTTCTTGGACCCTAAACTCACATAGGGTACCTAATCAAACATATATAAGCATATAATGAACTAAGATCACATGCAAAATCTTAAACAAAAAGGAAATATCTCTTTTAAAAACTTTTAAGGGAAATTCTTGCGGAAAAACCGCCTCTTACTGCAGGTGAGCAGTACATACCTTGGTTTCCTTGAACTTACTACCGAAATTGAGATCTAGGCTCGTGAGAAACGTGAGATCTCCACGAACCGTCCGCGCCTACGCGTTCTCCTCGTCGAGACGGACGAAACGCTCCGTCTCCTTGGTTCCCTCTTGGCCGGCGCCCCCTTGGAAGAGGAGAGGAAGTCTCGGCTTGGTGTTGGCGTGCGCACAAGAGAGGGGAAGAGGATTCCCGTGCGTGTGTCGCGCGGCTAGGGTGAGGAAGAGAGAAAACCAAAAATCCAATTTCCTCTCTTAACTTATCTATTTATACTATCTTTATGGAAAAAACGTAACTACTCTATAAATATATTTCCCTCCACTTTTTGTTGTGCTTGATACCCTAGCCCAGCCGGTCGCGCTCGTGCCTGGTCTCCTGGTGGTCGCGGGTTCGAACCCCCTGCTGCCCTTAAACGTTTTTTCTTTTTTAAAAATACTAAACGGACTCGGAAAATTCCATAAAAATATTCTAAAAATCCCTAAAAATATCTAGAATATTTCTAAAACATTTTTAACAAATTCTAAGGACTTTAGGGACTTAAAGTGGGAATTTTGGGGCGTTACAATCCCCCATACCTTATGAAAAGTTCGTCCTCGAACTTAGAATAATTCTGGATATCTTTCTCTCATGCTGTCCTCACGTTCCCAAGTAGCCTCCTCATGCTTTTGATTCTGCCAGATGACCTTCACTAGTGGCACTTCTTTGTTTCTTAATCTTTTTACTGCTTTGTCCACTATCTGTGTCGGTCTGCTCTCATAGCTAAGATCTTCTTGGATCTGTACTGACTGAGGCTGAATCACTTGATTGGGATCATGAATACACTTCTTTAGCATGGAGACATGAAATGTACTGTGGATAGCTGACATATCCTCTGGTAAGTCCAACCCATATGCTACCTTACCAACCCTCCTTATGATCTTGTAGGGTCCTATGTAGCGAGGACTTAGCTTGCCCTTTTTACCAAATCTCATCACTCCCTTCATAGGAGCGACCTTAAGAAATACTGAATCTCCAACTTGGAATTCAAGTGGCCTACGGCGTGTGTCAGCATAACTTTTCTGTCTACTCTGGGCAGTCTCAATCCTCTGGCGGATCGTCTGGATAGCCTGAGTGGTCTCATCTATAAGCTCAGTCTGGCTGCCTAGTCCTGACTCCATCTCTTTCTTCTCACCAGTTTCTTGCCAACATATGGGTGATCTGCACTTTCTGCCATACAATGCCTCATAAGGCGCCATCCTGATGGTGGCCTGATAGCTATTGTTGTAGGCAAACTCAGCTAAGCACAGAAATTTGCACCAACTGCCTTTAAAGTCCAACGCACAAGCCCTGAGCATGTCTTCTAAAATCTGATTTACTCTCTCTGTTTGTCCATCTGTCTGGGGATGGAAAGCTGTGCTGAACTGAAGTCTGGTGCCTAGGGCGTCCTGAACACACCTCCAAAAATGGGAGATGAACCGCCCATCTCTGTCAGAAACGATCGACTTCGAAACTCCGTGAAGCCTGATTACTTCCTTCACGTACAGCTGTGCTAACTTGTCTACCGAATGCGATAACTTGATGGCTAGGAAGTGGGCAGACTTGGTCAATCTATCCACTATCACCCATATTGCATCGTGTCCATGGGTGGTCCTTGGGAGACCTGTGATAAAATCCATGGATATCTCTTCCCACTTCCACTCTGGAATGGGAAGAGGCTGTAGAACTCCCCCTGGTCTCTGGTGCTCTGCCTTGACTCTCTGGCAGGTCAAGCAGGTACTGATATATCTGGCCACGTCTCGCTTGAGTCCAGACCACCAGAATCTTTTCTTTAAATCTTGGTACATCTTGGTAGAACCAGGATGCATAGAGTACGGGGTACTATGGGCTTCTTCTAAAATATTCTTTCTTAGTTCCTCATCATTGGGGACGCAAAGGCGGTCTCCAAGACAGAGGATGCCACTATCTGATACTCGAAACTCTGAATTTTCTGCCTCTTGGATCTCCTGCTTGATCTTCTGGATCTCTGGGTCTTGACTTTGCCTTCCTTGTATATCCACAAGCAGGGTTGACTCTAGAGTCAATGCAGAAAGTTGCCCAATTATTACCTCGACTCCAAAATCCTTTATTTCTTTCTGAAGTGGTAGAGACAGTGATGATAGGGACATCAGTGCTGCACAGGATTTCCTGCTCAGTGCATCTGCCACTTTATTAGCTTTACCTGGGTGGTAGAGGATTTCACAGTCATAATCTTTGACCAACTCTAGCCACCTGCGCTGCCTCATATTCAGATCCTTCTGAGTGAAGAAGTACTTCAAACTCTGATGGTCTGTGAAGATTCTGCACTGCACTCCATACAGGTAGTGTCTCCAGAGCTTCAGTGCAAAAACCACAGCTGCTAGCTCAAGGTCATGGGTAGGGTAATTCTTCTCATAGTCCTTGAGCTGTCTGGAGGCATATGCTATTACTTTACCATCTTGCATGAGGACAGCTCCAAGGCCCATCTTGGATGCATCACTGTAGATGTCAAAGGCCTTGTCACTCTCTGGAACAGTCAGGATGGGAGCACTGGTCAGTCTCTTCTTCAGCTCTAGAAAACTGTGCTCGCATTTATCTGACCATTCAAACTTCTTGTTCTTTCTGGTCAAGGCTGTGAGTGGAGAGGCTATCCTGGAAAAGTCCTCCACAAATTTTCTGTAATATCCTGCCAGGCCTAAGAAGCTTCTGATCTCACTGACATTCTTTGGTTGACTCCAGTTACTAACTGCTTCAATCTTGGCTGGATCACCATAATACCTTCCTTTGGATACAATGTGGCCTAGGAAGGCCACCTGATCAAGC